>JAODUI010000023.1:2736676-2774197 GCA_027563995.1 Papilio gigon
GGGAAAGGCCTATGTCCAACAGTGAGCAGACAAAGGCTGCTGATGATGATGATGATGATATAAGAAATGTAAACAGATGTCTCATTTCACATTTCTACGCAATAATTTTTGATAACGTTCAGCTGACATTACTGTTGAGGAACAATATTATGACACTATTTAATTGCATAACATAGTTGCATCTGGTTTCATGTTCCTAATGTCATTTACATTTCTATAGCGCAACTAGTTTTTGCTGACGATAAAATAAAGTATACTTTATTATATTTAAAAATCATCAAACAAGTTTATAAAGATCAACCAAAAATACGATACATTATTAAATAATTTATAAAACGGTCGTACATTCCGGAAATCATTTTGATAGCATTTTTGTATACATAGCTTTTAAACAGATAATGGTTACTTAAACAGCTTCTAAATCTACTCTAACCATAGAACTTAGTGACCAATTATCTATTTTGAGTCTAATAATTAACAAAGGTTAAAATATTAACTGTACAAAATCTTTAAAAAATATTTTCTTTTGCAGGTGAAATATATTTGGACGTCGGGCCGCCTCTGCGACTTCAAGGGCTGCAACCGACCCGACCTGTTGCCCAATGAAATCAACGGCTGGTTCTGGACAGCGGAGCTGCAGAAGTTGCCGCCCACTACCAACCGGCAGCAGAACGACTGGTCTGAAGGCGGCGGTATCGGCAAACCACAGCCTGACAACCGGGTAAGGAACACGTCCGAATACACATTAATAATGTAAACTGCTATGAATATTAATACTTCCATTTTATTGTTATTTCCATTTAGTTACAACTGCATATAAAAATACCAAAATAATAGAATCTTGTACAATGATCTTAATACAGTATTTATTCAACATTTCCGGTGTTACATATATATTCCGGCGTACATAATATGTCATTATTTATTTTATTCCGACCTTAACATCTTCGTTTATCTATCATGACCTCCATTCCATTTTTACGCTAATATATAAACAGATGTATCTAATACAAGCTTGTCCAGAGTATATAAAGAAAGCACCAGCAATGCATAAACGTAGAGTAACTCAAAACTTTACATAACCTCCGTGTCAACGTGTGACTCAATTCTACGTACTGTTAAGTAACACTTATCGTGAAACGCCCACTGCACCGGCATCCGCGGCGGATGTCGCGCAATGAAAACGAAAGCGGTGTAAATATTTATGGGGCTGCGAAATATTCGCCGAAGGGCACGCCCGCATGGCACGTACGCTTTCTATCGCGCGACAAAAGCTCATCGTTATGCATATGCCGTCGACGCAACGTTGAATACTGTTTGCGCGTCACTTTCGCCGACACACGTAATCCAACGCGCGCAGATCTCATACATCCGCTTGTATCCACTCATCAACGTTCGACACATTGTGTAATTACTTACGCCATATACACTAAATACACGTGAAATTATTTTTTTAATGTGCGAACGACATACTAATAAAATATAATAAAACTACAAAAGATAAACTACCACCTTTCTTTTCTTCGCAAAATAAATATTGTAAATGGTAATTTTTAGATGAGTGCTGTTTGTTTGAGTTACCATCTGAGGTAACGACGAAACTACTCATCGGATCTAAATGAACTTTGATACATAGATATTGAGACTTTCTGTCTGAACTAGCACTAAGGCTACTTATTTTTTTTTAATACCGTACGCAGGAAGTCGTAGACAGCAGCTTTAAATATAGAGTACCTTTTGACGATGCATGATTATAATTTTTTAATTCATATTTATATTTTACTAATTAATTTAATAATTGTTATTATTTGAAATGTTAACGATTAATGTGTTTTTTCTAAAATCGGAAAGCTATAATTGCTGTATATATTTGGCCGTTTGTGTAAATCACAAATAAAACCCATATATTTAAATTAACTTTTGCAACAGGAACTTCATCAAGGGGGCGCTGCAGAGCACTGTGTTGCTATCCTGAACAACTTCTACAATGACGGCGTCCACTGGCACGACGTGGCCTGCCATCACCGCAAACCATTCGTCTGCGAGGAAAACGACGCACTTCTAAAATACGTCAGATACACGAACCCTAACTTACGAGTTTAATTATATAAAAGTAAATATTCTTAAGTACATAAAATCTATTTCCAAAGTTATAAATTCTTTGTATTCATACAATGAACCAAAAACCATCTGGAATCCAATTTTACCGCAGATAAACTAAACATGCAAATTATTTACAATTATAAACAAATTGGTAAAGTCTATGTTGGTATCTTGTTAAAAATACAATTTTCTATACTTTCACATTAGTCTTAAGTTTTACCTCATTACATTTTATATTTATTACAGTATTGTAAAACGTTGAATGCAGTCCGCAATTACGAGTTGTATTACTTTAAGTATTTATAATCTGTTAATAAAGACTGCTGAAAATATATTGATTTTTTCTCTAATCATCATCACCACCAGCTCACTACACATCCCCACTGAGGAGCTTGGTGTCTACCCTCTTATTAGGCGTGACTAGGTTAGGTCAACAATAGCTTAGTGCGTGTTGGTTGACTTCACAAATATATTTGAATTTCTCCACTGACATGTGTAGGTTGCATCATGATGTTTTCCTTCTCCATAAGAACTTTGGATAATATACATATGAAATTCGAAAATCGAAAAATACATTGATACATGGCGGGGATCGAACCTGGACAATGTCGAGTAAGGTCTGGCCTGGTCAAGCACTTGAACAACTGTGCCACTGATGCTCCTTATTATGCATTATCCCAAATACATTCAAAATAACTACTGTTATCTCAAAATTATTCATAACAGAATTTGGTCAAAATAAGCCAATTTTTGTCAATTAAAAAAATTGAGCAGTCTACTGATATATATACTAGAACTAGAAAAAAAAAAACATTGTTAATAAACTCTTTTTATTCATAGATATAAAAGTATATAACAATTTGCATTAAGCTGGTAAGGTAAATCTAAACCGATAT
The DNA here is from genome assembly GCA_027563995.1 of Papilio gigon. Classification (NCBI taxonomy): domain Eukaryota; kingdom Metazoa; phylum Arthropoda; class Insecta; order Lepidoptera; family Papilionidae; genus Papilio; species Papilio gigon. The sequence continues at coordinate 2,739,676 of JAODUI010000023.1, forward strand.
TCAAAAGATCTGGGCCCAATTTTCTTAGTCATTACAAACCATAAACACATGTTGCAAAAGAAAATTACAGTTAATATTATTGTTATATGCATCATACGGCACAATCGGAGAAAACTCAACTTCAGACTTAAACTGTAACAAGTAAATGCAGTAATTAAATATTATCTCTCAAGTAACTTACGCCTAATTGTTTAACAATTGTACAATGTACATGTGTGTATTATACTCACTCTCGGTTTGCAAAACTATCTATATCAGATATGATAGACATGCTAGAACTAGGTGGATCAGGCAGTAACATGTAATCTTTATCAAATTGTTCTTGGAGGCAACAAATTCTTTCCATAACAAATAGTAACAGAATAGCCCAGAAATACTCAAACTCAAACACCATGTCTGTCATTTTTTTCCTTCAACCATAATAATATGATAGCCGAACTTCGTTTTAATGGGTGGATCCGTGTACATAGGGTTGGTGACTGATGATATAGGAAGAGCAAATGCTGCATCCTGGAATGGGCCAACCATAGAGCCACGGGTCATCCAACCCAAATCTCCGCCTTGTCGTGCTTTGTCTTCACTGTATGCTGCTGCTACATCGGGAAACTTTTGACCAGCTTTTAATTTTTCCAGTGCCTCCAAGCATTTGGACTGTTTTTCACATAAAATATGACGTACTTTGACAGCTGTCCCACCTTTTTTTTCTTTTGCTGCAGATTCTAAAATTAAAAATCACATTCTTCAATTGTTTGAATAACTATCATAGAACATTATTTGGTAAAATTGATATTTATTTAAGTTTCATGTTGAATTCTAACCTAACCTTTTCCATCGCCGCCTGATTTAGCACCACTGGATTTACCTGCGCCCGTTTTAGCTTGTTTTTCGGGTTGCTTTTTAGGGGGCATCTTGGGTAGGATCCAATATTGTCTCAAGTATTTTATTTCTGAAAATCTAATATTGAACAGATAACAATGTTTGATAACATATCAGAACATGTCACTGACATATCTTCACTAAATTTAACAGATTATGAATAGTGCAGATTACAATTACACAGGAGATTCAGCTAAAATACATCAAGTCGGTTATAAAAAAGGACAAAAACTTCTAAATTCGTTTTTATATCTATGTAATTTAAGAAATTTCAACCTCAGCCATTTCCCCTATTGCAGTGATATATCTAAGAATCATTTTATTTGGTTGTATTTGTAAAAATATGTGAAAATTATGACATTTCCCTACCTCTATAAACTATTATACCATAATACCAAAGCAATTATTCTGGTTCTGTGGTAGCTTTTAAATCCTTCATATGTCAAAAATCAAAAAGTTATTTTATTTGTTTAGGATAGAAATGAATTAAAAATAGCAATATTTATTGCTTTAGTTTTAAGTAATGTGATTCTTTATCGTGCATTTGTTATATTTATGTAAGCAAAATCATGTATTTTTAATAATTAGGGTAAGTAAGTCGTATATTGATCTTAATAATCATGACGTGACTCCTGTGTCAATAACTTAACAATATTTGAAAATAACTACAGGTGAGTTCTGAATCCTTACAAAATGGGGATAATGTATGAAAAACGTCCTTTAAAACGGCCTCGCTTGGGTCCTCCTGACGTGTACCCACAGGAACCACGTCAAAAAGAGGACGAGCTTACATCAACAAACGTTAAACATGGGTTTTCCACGACACCACAATCAAGCGATGAATTTGGTACCGCAAGAAATTTTAATTATTCTGCCTCAAAGGTATGTGACAACTCATTTATTAAGGAGGTCATTCTTATTTTAGTTTCTTTGTTATTAATTCCATTTGTTTAAATAAGTAAATACCCAAACTATAGGTAGACTATTCTATTTTTACTGATACTTGAATCTTAAATAAATTGATTTGTATTACAGATAGGACAATTTTTCTCAAGCATATTATCAAAGAAAGAAGAACTGAATACACTGCCTGACTGTGGCCGTAAGAGACAGCAAGTGAATCCCAAAGATAATTTTTGGCCAGCCACTGCAAGGACCAAAGCACAAATTGAAGCCTGGTTCAAAGACTTAGCTGGTATGTTTTTAAGCTACAGTGTCTGTTATTGTTTTATTAAACAACATTTAAAAATTAACACCGTCTCAAATTTTAGGTAGCAAACCTTTATCAATATTAGCAAAGAAGGCACCAAATTTCAACAAGAAAGAAGAAATATTTATAACACTGACAGAATATCAAGTGGCAATGCCAAGAGCGGCATGGTTCATAAAGCTCAGTTCAGCATACACAGTGGCAGTGTCTGAGGCTAAGATTAAGAAGAGACAGTTACCTGACCCTACTACAGGTGACCTTGTTTAATTTTTTTTTATTTACTTCTAAAAAGTATGTATATGTTACATTAAAAGATAAAGCTTCAAGAAATGTACATTCACATTAATTTCAGGTAGGCAAGTGAGAGTACATGTCAGTTTCAATTTAGTAAAAAAATTAGGTTTGATTTAGTTAAAAAGTCCTATTAGATAATATTCAAATTATTTTTAAATCCCATTAGAACTCAAACATTATTTTTTTTTTAATTAATATAATTACAATTAGGTACTGTTATTAATTATTATGAAATGACTATTTTTTTTTAGAGTAATAAGTAATTTTTATTTGCAGAATGGACAACAACACTGATAAAGTTTCTAAAAGACCAAATACCTAAGCTAGCAGAGCACTACCAGAGTGCTGTGCCTGGCAATCCTTTGGAAAAGACACCACCTTCACAGTCAGGTATTAACTACTTTTAAATTCAAACATAAAGAATTGAGGAATAAATAAATTTGTCTAGGAATATACTAAAAAAATGTGAAAGTATAGACAGATGGATGTTTGTTGGCAGCCAACTTAAATACACCTAAACCAATCTGGATGAAATTTGACACATAATAGATAACTGTCAGGATTAGCACAATTTTTTTTTTAATTCACGCAGGCGACAGTCTAATAAATAGGTCTTATGCTTTAATCATCCATCTAACAAAGTATCAACTTATATAAATATCAAATAAAACATGTATTTTTCATCAGGTCAAGGTACACCTAGTCATAACTCATCAGGTAACCAGCCCGGTGGTACAACACCCAACAACTCAACAATGCCCAACTCCATGCATTCACCAGGTAACTCCAGTGGTATGTACACTTTATATGATTTCACTAACTTAGTTTAAAATACTTTAATTTCTTGAGCATTTCGATTTCTCATTATAGTTAAAGCAAACAATGAAATCCTAAAAGATTGCTACCATAATACTAGGTTAGGAGTAATGCGGGTGAACTGGCGATGCGCTGAGTAACATCACAACTGTTTTGACTGTTTTGGTTTTTGTATAATCTATATATATAAAAATGAATTGTTCGTTAGTCTCGCTAAAACTCGTGAAGGGCTTAACGGATTTGTCTTATCTTGGTATTGGAATGTTCGTGGAAGTCTGGGGGAGGTTTAAAAGGTGAGAAAAATTCGAAAAACACCCGTTAAAGCCTTAAAAATAGCCCTTTTCCATTCCAACGTTTTGTTCCGAGGAGGAAATGTTTTTTTTTTGTAATCTGATACATTATAAAATCTGTTTATTTATTGCCTTTAAGTCGAAACAGAGTTCGCGGGGTCAGTATAGTTAAATATAACGACTTACTGCTGACTATAGTAAAACATTTGACAAAAGTTTTAATAATTGAATCCAGATGATGTTGATATGAACTGAAATGCTGAACCCTGTAGTCTTATTAAATGTAAAATAACTATGCAGCATGTGATTAGTTATAGGTACGGCAGAAAGTACGGACTGGCGGCAGGCGCTAAAGTTATGGAACTACTGCTGTCGCCTAGCGAGATACATGCTGGACGAAGGCTTGCTGGACCGCCACGACTTCCTCACCTGGATCATAGAGCTGCTCGACAAGAGGGCACCTGAAGATGGCTTGTTAAGGTAAATATTATAAATAAAAAAAATGTCAGTCGGACTGTTATGTCTTAATTTAGTTTTAGGTTTGTAGTATTAAGAAATATAATGCTAACAACAAATATTTTATATAACAATTATTTTCTATCTATCTATATATATATATATATACATGAATTGCTATTCGTTAGTCTCGCTAAAACTCGAGAACGGCTGAACGGATTTCACTTATCTTGGTCTTGGAATATTCGTGAAGGTCCAGGGAAGGTTTAAAAGGTTGGAAAAACTTTAAAAACTACCGTGATAGCCTTAAAAATAGCCGTTTTCCATTTCCCATACAAACGTTTTTTTCCGAGGAGGAAATGTTTTTTTTTTTCTATTTCTTAATAAATTCAAAAATCTGTTTATTTATTGCCTTTAAGGCGAAACAGAGTTCGCGGGGTCTGCGTCAGCGTCAGAGTCAGCTAGTAATGAATATAAAACTTAACTCAATATGGAAATTCTATTTTCTACGCAGGCTGTTTTTACCATTAGCACTTCAACATATGAGTGAGTTCGTCTGCTGTGAGGGCCTCTCCCGCCGGCTGGCCACCACCTGCGCGAAGAAGGCGGCGGCCATCTGCTCTGTACTGTCTGATACCACACTGCGGGCTCTCAACCAACCTGCTGTGTTCGCTAAAATTGCCGATGGGAGCGATAGTAAGTTTAAACAATTACTGTACATTTGTGTTTATATCGACGCTATAAAACAAATGCGTCAAATTCCAAAAAAAATCAACTTTTCTCCCGAGCAAAAAATCTACAGACGTAGACCTAGTGTTACTACTTTTGAACCTAAACATAAAGTTTCTTTATAAATCATATTATGTCAACATTTGGAGCATACTATATGTTTGCTTTCTTGCGTCAATATTCATAATGAGACCCTATTTCAACTGGAACATAGCATCATGAGACTGTCTATTCTATGAGCAGTAAATGTGCAATGTGTAATAGTTTCCCTGTGACTGCCATACAAATATTACGCTTAGCAAGTCGCGCTGATGAAAAGAGGTTCTAATAGATTATATTTCTTTTTCCAGAAGTTAACGTTATACCAATGTCACCAGCACCGGAAAATACTAATGGAGATGTAAAGCCGAATGTTAGTCAAATAAAGCGTTCCGCGACCCCCGCTGAGAGCCAAGGCACTCCGAACCCGAACCATTCTATAGGCACGCCGAATCCAAACCATTCAATCGGTACCCCAATACCAATGGGTACACCGAACCCGACACAGCCTATGGATGTTCAAGTGAAAGAAGAGAGAGGATCTCCAGCAAGAGACGTAAAGACTGCCCTAAACACGGTCATAACTGCAGCGTTGAATCCTGTGCAAATGGGCTTCAGTGAAATATTGAACTGTGCATATCACAGAGATATTATTATACAATTGGCTACTGTGTTACAGGTATAGAATATTACTTCGTAATAATAACATAAATGCAAATGTTAGTTAGCAGATAACGTCAGTCCAGCTGAATGAGTCAGGGTGACATTTGGCACAGATTAATTACAGTCTAGAATAGTACAAAGGTTACTTACTACCATTTTTTTTTATTTCATTGAATGTTTAAACATAAATAATTATTTCTATTCCATTGCCTATTAAATATCTTAGATTAATTATACAGTAAACATATTAAAAACAATCTTAGTTCTTACATCTTAATAATGTTGATTCAAAAGTTTGGGTGGATGAATGTTTATGTATGTTCCAAATTTAACGGATTACATGTAATTAAGTTAACGCTTAAGTTGTTGTTTTTTGTACTTCATTTTGAAAAAAAGTTTTTAAAAAATGTAACTTGTTTCAGATAATCTGCATAGAATGTCCAACAGCTATGGTGTGGTCGGGCTGCGGGTCCTCAATGCAGGGCTCTCCCCTCGACCTCCTCCCGCTGCCGCCATCTGCCCTCCCCATGCCTAATATGGACTCTGACATCACCGAATATCACAGGAAGTTGGTAAGATGACTAAATTTTAACACAATGACCGCCAACATCTCAACTTGCAAGTTCATTGTGTACTGACATCATTGCATACTTACTTAATTAACTACGGTGACCCACTGAGTTCATTGTCTTTACAGTTTCTTCGCAAAACTTGATGTTTTCATTCTAAGATAAGATCCAGTATTGTAGAATAAAAATTTAATAATTTTTACTATGCAAAAAAAAATATTTTTGTTTAAAATGTATTAGGTGTATGAAGCCGAACAAGAAATCGCGGCTAGGAGTAAAAAAGCTGAAAGCAAATGGTGCACTGATAAATGGCAAACAAGTTCTCAAGGTAAGAAAACTTAATACTTTAGAAAAAGCTTTGTAAATTCGAATTATATTACTTTACTGCCAACCCCACAACTGCTGAACTGACCAACTTTTAACACATTTTTTTTTAGTTTAGAAGTTTTTTTTCAATGTCTTATGTGCCAATAAATATTTATTCTATTCTCGAAGTTTTTTGCATACAATATTTAAAATTGAATGAATTAAAGATGGTAATCGTGTTGTTTATAGCGCGTGTCCTAGCAGTATTAGAAGCATTAGACCGACATTGCTTCGACCGGGTCGACCCGAACAACAACCTTGATACGTTGTACAAAGAGGTGTTCGCCAACTGCACGCCGCCATCCACTAAAGATTCGTCTACTGATACCAAAGATCCGGTAAGATGTTATTACTATAGCTTAGAAGTATTTTTTCAAATAACTTGACCACTCGACACATAGCGCACGCCACTGAGCGGAATACTATGTTGGACGTGGTGGGGGAAGGTCACTGCGCACCGCTCAAGGTCAACTGCCGAGATATTGGAATAATACTGTATATGGAAATATTTAATGTTATAGTTTGATATTTCTAAGTTACTTATAGATACTAAGCGTCCATAGGCAGCTTTTAATATCATGTCAAAGTTGTGAAGTGATTTTGCGTAGTTTTATTAGCTTAAGTTATGATTCGCTAAAGCCTGTAAAGCATGTATTTTACTGTTTATTTCTTTTTTTTTCGTTAATCTAATGAATCGCCTAAGAATGTGTATAATTTACCATAGAGGCGATATTGCAAATCAAAATTAAAACAGTTTTGTAGATAGCGTAAACGTGTCTTTATCAGGAGTGGGCGTGTTCGTACGCGGTGGTGCGCGTGCTGTGCGAGTGGGCGGTGTGCGGCGCGCGCTGGGGCGAGCATCGAGCCATGGCCGCCGCCGCGCTGCTCGACCGCCGCCAGCAGCTGCTGCATCTGCACCACGACCACCACGCCACGGGTACGGACCAGGATACGATTACAAGGGAAGATCATTTGACACCCGCAATGCAATTAGGTCGAAAATATGTCATCGTTATAGACGAAACATTAAAAATCTCAGATAGGCAAGAGAGTGGACTGAACGATTACGTCTTGATAATCATTCAGTCCCTCGGTATAAGATCATTCATTCACAGGTTCTGATGATAAGGAATCCATAAGCTCCGGTATCGGTCTATACAACGGGCCGCCAATCTTTCAGAATCTGCTCTTAAGGTTTTTGGACAATGATGCACCTGTGTTAGGTAAGACTCAACTAGCTCTCAACTATCTTTTTTTCCTTGAATATTCTCAATTTAAAATTATCTAGTGATTAATACAATGTCCTATACTTAAGACGCTAATTTTTTTTTTTTCAGACGAGAGTCCAAACGCACCGCCCGGTAATCGCCAGCAGTTCGCAAACCTGGTCCATCTGTTTGGTGAACTCATACGCAGAGATGTTTTCTCCCATGACGCTTACATGTGCACGCTCATATCTAGAGGTATGTACATTTAAATTATCTGTCATAGTAAATATAGCGTAAATACTTTTTATATGATTCATAAATCTTTTAAGCTCAAAAAATTTATTTTAATCTGTTGAATAGTTTTTAAATTTAAAACTTGTGTATGTAACTTGGTATTTATAGGAGATCTAGTATCGCCCACGGAGCCGACGTCATCGGGAGGGTCTACCGGTCACACGGTGGCGCCACCTGTCAACAGCACAGGCACCAATCACAATATGGACGACGATATATTCGCCGGCATTGATCTCAAACCCAAAATGGAGGTTGATATAACACGAATACAGTTATAATATAATAAAAATAAGTAGCTACTTTAATGGTAAATTTATAATTGCAGGAAAATGTTCGAATGGAGTTAGATGACTCCAAAATCGATGATGATCTCGACAAACTGTTGCAACATATAAAAGAGGACCAACAGAATTCAATGGACGCGCCCGACAGCCCTAAAGATCCCGGGGAACCTGTTCATAGGTACATACCTTATATACCTTCAATAGGACTTATAATCTTCATATAATTTGCTTATGTATAGATTTTATTTCTTTATGATGCAGTTTGAACTCCCCGATGATGGGACCGAGTGGCATGAGCATCGCCAACATGCAGAGTATAGGAATGGGGCCGATGTCTGTACCAGGTATATTTATATTTGAATACATTTTAAATGAAACAAGTCAAAAATACTATTTATGTGAGGTACTTATATGACACTTCCTGTTTTGTACGTTTGTAATAACATGTAATTGACGTTTCTGCAGGTATCCGCAGCAACAGCGCGTGCGGCGGCAACCCGTCAGGGGGCGGCAGCAGCGCGCCGGTGTCGCGGCACTACCACTATACGATGCACTTCCCGCTGCCGCCTGCCGAGCCCGACCACACGCCGCACGACGCCAACCAGCGCCACATCTTGCTCTACGGCGTCGGCCGGCAGCGAGATGACGCCAAGCACGCCGTCAAGAAGATGACCAAAGGTACACTGGACGAGAGGGCAGCGCACAGCTTTATACACGTTTTCTCTTACCGTCAGAGACACGCGCTCTCAGCTAACAACCCGTTTCAATCTCATAATATAAAATACTAGGTAGAAAACAGAAGATTTATGGCAACAGACATCTCAAATTAAAACAATAAATGTATAATATTTTTCTAGAAATTTGCAAGTTATTTTCAAAGAAGTTCTCAATTGATGTCGCCGAAGGAGGCAAGATAAAGAAACATTCAAGAAGTGAATTTAACTTCGAGGCTGTCACACAAAAGTTTCAGGTAAGCCAGATCATAAACTGACGGGTTACATAATCGAAACCTGCCTGGCTATCGGAATTACTATGAGTAGTTCATGTATATATTTTATGTGTCAGGCGATGTCAATGTACGAGCAAGGGGCGGTGTCGTGGGCGGTGGGCGGGGCGGTGTGCGAGGCGCTGGCCGCGTACGCTGCGGGCGCCACCACCTACCTGCCGCAGCCCGAGCACGTCGCCTTCGCCCTCGACCTCATGGAGATCGCGCTCAACGTGCACGGACTCATCGAAACATGTATACAGGTAGTTCGGAGTTTCTTTTTGCGAATTAAAGTAAATTTTCCCTTCAACCCTACTTATATTTTTAAGGTTAAACATAAACTATTTTTCTAAATGACTTACAGGTACTGAAGGAACTATCGGAGGTAGAAGGCGCTCTGATAACGCGCGGCGCGTCCAGCAGTGGCTTGGCGGCGCCACGGGCATACACCTCCGCTCTGGCGCTCTGCACCGTCGGAGCGCTCAGGCGGTACCACTCTTGTTTACTGCGTAAGTGTATCTTGTACTTTCTTATTGACACTGTTCGTGTCCCGGTAAGTCGCTTACTGTCAAACACAGAGTTGTCAATTGATCTCTAGGAGAGACCCTTAACCTATACTAAGGGGATGTTCCAGTAACCAAGTAAAAAATGGTATCGTGTTGCTTAGTGTGCGTGGAGCAGACATCAGCAGTGTTTGAGCAATTGTGCCGGCTGGTGAAATGCGTGGTGAACCCCGGCGACTGCGGATCGGCGGAGCGCTGCGTGCTGGCCCAGCTGCACGACCTGTACAAGGCTGCAGCCCACCTCTGCCACGCCCCCTACGCTGATACCTTCGCTAATGCGTATCCTAAGATCAAGTACGTTAATATAAACAGTAAGCTAATATTGACAGCGTATCTTCATTCTGTTATATTGTTGTTGTTATTGTTCTCAAGTAATTGTTGTTTTTTTTTTAATTATGAACACCCAAATTGTTCTCTTTTTTTGTCAGACAAGCGCTTTACTCGCCAGTGCAACCCATACCCGCCAAGTATAAATATGATCCAGAATTTTTAAGCGAGTTCTTCATGAATCCTCGGAAAGGTAAATATTATTACGAACTTCTAGTTAAATGTACTAAACGTATTCTGCAGCAATAACAATTGTCTATATCTATTTTCTCTAATTTAAATAAAAATGTTAATACAGGTAAAATAGAAATCGCGTGGGCGCGCCAGGTGGCCGAGTCTCCGGCTAACAGGTACAACTTCGTGTGTTCGGCGATGTTGGCAGTCTGCCGGGAAGTAGACAATGATCGGTAAGTCCATCACATGTTGACATCAGTTGACCCTAACCTGATATTGGCTAAAGTCCCGGTATTGAAATCTATTATTGGTGTATGTTAGTGTCAACGAGCTGGGCGTGGTGTGCGCGGAGCTGACGGCGTGGTGCAGCGCGCTAGCGCCGGAGTGGCTGGGCGCGCTAGTGGCGCTGTGCGGTGCGCAGCACTATCCCGCTCCCAAACCGCAAGCGCCGCAGTGCCCCTCGCCGCAACCCAGCAGGCCGTGCTCGCCGCCACCCCCGCCACCGCTCTACCCCGATCTGCTGTGTCACCGCGACCTGCACGATGCCGCTGCGCACGACGCTCTTGCCGTTTTCACCTGCATCCTCGTCGGTATGTCGTTTAAGCAACTACTTTAGTTTATTACTTCAAGTTTGACGTGCTATAAACATTTATATAAAACGGACAATATCTATCCTGCTAGTTTTTAATGCCACCTCTGATATTAATTAATTAACTGTTTAGCTCGTCACTGCTTCTCTCTGGAGGATTTCGTGCGGCACGCGGCGCTGCCGTCGCTTGTGAAGGCGTGCGGCGGGGGCGGGGCCAACAACCCGCCCAACGCCCCTTCGCCCGAGACCAGCGCGCGGCTCACGTGCCATCTCCTACTCAGGCTCTTTAAGACCGTCGACACTCCACAACCCGGTACGCACCTCCAATGTTTTATATTTGGCTCTGGCCTATATGACTTGAATTGGACTGAAAGGAAAAAGACATATTTCATTTCTTTTACAAGTGTACTTATGTTGACAGGTCTGTACAGCGTGTCTACGTCGCCTGGCCCGGGGGGCGGAGCGGCGGGCGTGCGCCTGTCTTGCGACCGCCACCTGCTGGCCGCCGCACATAAGAACATCGGCGTCGGGCCCGTGCTCGCCACACTCAAGGCCATACTCAGTCAGTACCAATAGGAACAACACTTACATCATCCTGCTTGATAATATACCACAGGTGTAGAGTACGTTTTTGTTATAATTTTCAGTGGTGAGCGATTTGTCCGCTCGCGATGGCGGCAAACCCAGCGGCAAGAAGTCCAGCGACCTGTCACACATCCTGGGCACCAGCGACACCGTGCCCACGGACGCGCAGCTTGATCTCATTTCGTAAGTTTTTGTATACGGTTTTTATGTGATTATTATTATTTTTTTATTGACAATGAGATACAAAAATTACTACAATGTCTTTGTATTAGGTTTTTTACAGAGTATATGAACATCAGTGACCTGTCAGTAACATATATAAGGCAATTTTCGATTTAGGGTAGAGGAAACCACCGTTCAATGTATATTGACGCGAGACAATTTTTTTTCATTCGTAGGATGGTAGAATCAGAGATGAGTGGGGGCCATAGAACTCCTAGGTTTGTTTTTATTTTAATATCGAGTTGTAATGTCGCACATGCCGACCCTTGCAAACATAATCCACGAACTCTCCTCTCACGACTCACCCGCTTTGCTTCTGTCCGTACGATGTTCACTGTCTCCACTCTCATCTACAATCTATGGACGTGTTGACGATGGGACTTGTCTATCAGTACCAGCGTTGCCAGAACTCTGAATCAAAATAATAAAACAAAAACCGTTCTCGTCTTCTACGATAATGTAACACGAAATGAAAAAGTTTAATATTTGAAGCTTAAATATTTGGTAAAAAAAACACTAATAAAGAAATGGTTAATTAATTAAAAACATACAGACGAATTGAGAACCTACTTCCGTTTGAAATCGGTTTAAAAGTAAGACACTTGAGACGAGAAAAATCTTGTATTTTATACTCAGTACGTTATAATATTTCTTTTTGTTGGTAAAAAAAAAATCTGGCAACGCTGTTGTGTAGTCGCTTTCCTTTCACCTCGGTGGACTGTCATATAAACTTTGAACGTAAATTCCTAACGTGTGTTGCATTAATCGTGTCGTATACCATTGTACATGACGTCTGGATGTAACCCACCATCGCAACGTGTGGAGGATGTATGTTTAACAAACACATACTTATTACATATTACGTTTATATATATTACATTTTAACTATTTACGTTCACTGGGTGACTTGTTCGTGATGTCTTTCAATGTCTTCTTGTTATATTTTGTACATTTATAAATGTCTCAATAAACATATAACCTTCTAATTTATTAATATAATTATAAAAATCTGTATTAAAAAAATATTTTAAATTATATATTATAAAATGTGTACATTTAAATCTAAATGAAATTATATCGATTAATCTAAAAATGATTGTGCGCGTAAACAATAAAGTATTAAAAAAATAACATTGTAATTTTAGTTTTTTATATGTAAATAGACGTCAAATGTACCCTTGTGTAGTAATTGTGTAGTGATATCAAAGTGAGTGCTGGTCCAGGGGCAGCGGCGGCGTGGGCTCGACACTGCTCGACTCGTCCCAGTCGCTGTCGTCTCTGGCGCGGCGCATGCTCGCCGAGATCTGCTGCGAGGAGTGGGTACTGCAGAAGTGTCTGCAGAACCCGGACGAGCTGTACCTGCCTGATATGCTGCTGGATTCTATGCTCACACCGAGACAGGCACAAAGGTACCAATTCTATTAATGTGAGTTTTCACACACAGACAGTATAACATAAATATGAATATGTTTGATGACGTTTCAGATTGCTGCACATGATATGCTATCCCGATACAGCCAGTCATACGCATCCAGATCTCGACCAGAAGACTATGATCACACGGTTGCTAGAGGTCAGTGTTACGTAAAATTAACTTGCTACATTATTAAGATAAAGTTAGAGTATAAAGGACTGATTAACATCCATGTATACAGAACTTGGAGCAGTGGTCGCTGCGCATGTCCTGGTTGGACCTACAGCTGATGTTTAACCAGTTCGCGCCGGGCTCGCCGGAGCTGAGTGCGTGGTTGGACACCGTGGCCCGCGCCGTCATCAACGTCTTCCAGCAGCCCGCGCCCCCGCCGCCTGACAAAGACAGGTATACATCCGTTTAAAATGTTCTAGGTTTTTAATGCATTCGGCAAGAGTACAAACACCCTCGGCAAAAGATAGTAGGTAGCTACAAGTTTGTTTGTTTCAGAACGGGCACGGATAGGGGCGTGGTCAGTACGAGCAAGTGGTCCGAGTCTGTCTGGTTGGTGGCGCCACTGGTCGCTAAACTGCCCGCCGCTGTACAAGGTCGCGTGCTGAAGCAAGCCGGACAGGTTACTGTTTTACCTCTGCGTTTTAAATTCACATCAACATTTTAGAAGATCGTATGAAATTTTTTAAATTGATTAGATACTGGAGAGCGGGTGGGGCGCGGGCTGCAGCGGCGGCTGCGCGGGAGGTGGAGGCGGCGGCTCGCACCGTGACTGCAAGAGCCATCAGAGCCCTAGCTACAAAGGGTTACTTTTTAACTTTTACCTAGCAGTAATAAATATTTGCGACGGTTAATATGCTATATAGAAATAAAATAGTTAACATATATTAATTTGAAAATAAGTGATTACCGTAGTTTCAGTTTCCAAGAATTATTTGAATGCATAGTTCTGCGGGCGGCGGCGGCGGCGCAGGTGGCAAGCGCGGTGTGAGCGGCATGGCGGGCGCAGCGTGCGCGTGCGGCGGCGCGGCGGCCGTGCGCCTGGCCAACGAGCCGCTGCTCTCACTCGTACTCACCTGCCTCCGGCACCAGGACGATCAGAAGGTAAAACATAAGTTAACATTATTACATATGATATGCTTATGAATAGAATAGTGCAAGTTATAAACCGAATTTTTCTTCCATCTTGTGTATCCAATGAGTATGGTATATATTTGTTTGTATGTGGTGTATTAGGAAAGTCTGCTGAGCTCCATCCACGCGCAGCTAGCGCACTACCTGGGGCGAGCGCGCGAGCAGGAGCGCACGTCGTGCGGAGACGCTCACGACGAAGTGCCAGCCGACGCGCTGTTGCTCCGCTTTTCGCTGGCCGGCGGCATGTTCGACGCCATCCGCCGCTCCTACCAGCTCACCTCCGACTGGGCGGTGCTCCTCACGCAACTCCTCGCGCACCAAGTCCTCGACGCTTACAATAACACGTACTTACTACACATTATAATCCGTAAAAGAAGTCATTGCAAGGAACTCAATTCGCTTTGCGAGTATATTTAATGCGCCATAAGTATACTGGGGAGTAACCATAAAATCCTTACAATATTTCATAATTTCATTAGAAGTTTTAAATATAAAAAAATCGTATCAATATTTAACAAGAGTTTTAAACTCGCAGGCTGTGCCGCAGCAATCTGTTCACGACTCTGATTGACATGCTGGCGACGCTGATCCACTCGACGCTGGCGGAGGGCGGCGACGACAATAACAGGAAGCACTACCAGAACCTCATGAAGAAGCTCAAGAAGGAGATCGGCGACCGGCACGGGCCCTCCGTGCAGAGCGTGCGACAGCTACTGCCGCTCTCCAAGAATACCATAATTGAGGTATTTACGTTGAATAATCGTAACTAATATTGAAAATTACAATACATTTATTTTTAACGAAAACTTAACAAAAACCTCAATTTCTGAAGAAAAATATCTCTTAAATAAATTTCCGCGCTGTAAAGCCTGTACAAAAACATATTGGAATCTCAATTTTTTATTTGTTTATTACAGGTGATAGCGTGCGAACCTTTAGGTTGTCTGGTGGATCAAAAAGGAAACAAAATTTCAGGGTTCGACAGCGACAAGAAACAGGTAAATAATCTTTCTATATTGTTGACGTGTAGTCAAATAAAAAAATCTAATTTTAGTAACAATACTATGCTGAGAATACATAGATGTGTTTTTGGAATACTAGATGTCGCCAGTAACTTGTAGAATCAAAATAAGTCTTTGGAATTGGAAGTTACTTTGTAATAGTGTTGTATATAATTAATAAATAAATAAAAACTATGCATCTAGGGTCTCCGTTTGACGGATAAGCAGCGCGTGTCGAGCTGGGAGCTGGTGGAGGGAGGCAGGAACCCCGCGCCGCTCTCCTGGGCCTGGTTCGCCGCCACTAAGATCGAACGGAAACCTCTCACATATGAAAATGCTCACAGGTCCGTTTTACATATCCTGTAGTGAGTAGGCAGGGCTTAAAATGTAATAGCTTAATTATCAGATTTTTAGTAATCGTTTAAAATTTCTTGTAACCTAGTAAGCTTGAAAAAACATGTTTTAGAATATTGGTTTACGACAATATTCGAATGGTGGGATTCGAACCTACGACCGCTATATCGAGTACCATTAACCAATAGACTAATAGCTAACTGAAATTTTATTTGTTTGCAGGTTATTAAAGTACCACACACACAGTCTCGTCCAACCGCAAAGTTATTATTTAGAGTCATTACCGTTGCCGCCTGAAGACTTGGAGACGAACGATAATAAACAGGTAAACTGTCCTATTAACTAATAAATTATGTATTTTCATTTGTATTTTTGCTCTATAAAAATTATAGATTGTATCATTTTAATCTTTGAATTAAGTTTATCTAACCAATGTTATAGTTTCCAAAATTTATATGCTTGTTAATACATATCAGAAGAGCTGAACAGATGGAAGGACGCTATTAAGTTGTTTTTAATACAGACGATGTCATGCACGTTTTATATTGGTATTTTACAGGATAACGGAAGCTTGGACTCCAGCCCGACGGGAGCCGGTAAAGGACGCAAGATGCCCTGCAAAAATAACAAAGCCAAGAAACCTAAAGTCGCTACTCCTGTATGTACTATTTATTAATTCACATCAAATATACGTTAATATTGTTACCACCATCTATAACCTTCACTGAGGTCACACAACCGAATCGCAAAAACTATAAAAATCGTATGGTTTTTTTTTTTATTTGTATCAGACGAACGTGGGCGGCGGCGTGGGCCCGGGCGGCGCGGGTCTGGCGGCGCCGGCGCAGCAGCCGCAGTTCATGCAGTCGCAGCAGCAGTGGTTCCCGCCGCCGGGACCTACATATTACAACCCGCCTGGTCAATATCTCGCATTATACAAATCTTATAAATTTATTGTTCATTGATCATAAATACGTAAACAACAAGGTGATGAGATTAAATGTGGATAGCAATTAAAGTAGAGGAAGACCGAAGAAGGTGTGGATGGCTTGTGTGAAAGAGGATATGCTAGATAAGGGTATGAGTTCAGATATGACGACTGACAGAGATGTATGGAAGCACTGTGCTGACCCTCTTTAGGGAAAAGTTCAGGTTGCTGATGATGATTTTTAGGAACACAGTACTGAACATAAAATGTGTAAAGCAAATAGACAGGACCGCAGGTCAGTAGATGCGAAAACAAGAAATTAAAAAAAAATAGCCAGTTCGTTTCTGAAGTATTTTGTATGTTTGACTCTCTCGTGAATTAATTTTGATTTATGATAAGAGGTATGCTATATTCTAATGTAATTGTTATTGTTTGGTAGCGGCCGGCGTTAGTCCGCGGTCGGTGACGCAGGCCTCGACGACGCAGTGCAAGCAGGCGCTCAGCAACATGCTGCGACAGCGCGTGCCTTTCAACCAGATGACGCAAATGCAGGTCATTATAACTATATCAAAGATTGTAATTTTTCGAGCGCAGAGTTAAATATTGCAGTTACAAAACGGACATTACGGATTACCCTTCGCGTTATCAAATTAACCATTGTAATTGTCGTATAAAAAAATGATATATATTCATTTTTTTTGTCAACAACAGCAGAGTACGGGGTACCCCGGCGCGCCGCACCCTCGAGCGCCGTTCCCCAGACAGGGCATGCGTCAGATGCAGCCCAACCAGATGTCTCAGATGCAACCGAGGTATGTTAACTTATTGAAAACCCTTAAAATTTGCATTCCTCAAAAGAAGTAATGTTTTCAACCGATAGTTAACTAGACACTAGTGTAATGGCTCAGTTCTGAATTAATATTGTGTAAGATAGAAATTCAAATCTATTATTATTAAATATTAATTTAACTGTTTGCAGTCAAATGAATCCCATGAGTGCAATGGGCAACATGGGTCCGATGGGACAAATTGGTGGAGTCCAAATGGGCCCAGGGCAAATGGGCCCCGGTCAGATGGGTAGCGGGCAAATGAGCCAGAGTCAGATGGGTGGCGGGCAAATGGGCAGCGGCCAGATGCCCGGCATGGGCGGGCAGATGTTCGGTAGCCAGTATGGTGGTATGCAGCAGAGCTACGGAGGATACGGGCAACAAATGATGCAAGGCGGGCAACAGCAAATGATGAACCAAGTAAATATTTTGCTTATAATTTAGCTGTATTATAAACTGGCGTAAATAATTTAATTATCTATTTAACAGGGCATGGGACAAAGTGTGAATCAAATGAGTCAACAAGTAAACCAAATGGGTCAGGGAGTCAACTCTATTGGACAAAATGTTGGCCAAATGAGTCAGGGCGTCGGACAGGGAGGCCAGATGCCACAGGGCATGGGACAAATGGGCCAAAGCATGGGACAAATGGGTCAGGCTATAAGTCAGATGGGGCAAATGGGACAAGGAGGTGGTATGGGACAAATGAACAGCCAGGCCTCATCAATGGGACCCCAAGGAGGCAATGCCATGGGTGGATTCCTCGGACAACAATCATTCCAACAGGTATATTTAAAATTCAATTTACTAGTTTTGTTTAAATACCCATAAATGACACTTCAAATTATTTTACTTGTTGTTTTTAGAATATGATGAGTGGGCGTGCTAGTCAAGAAGCATTCCTCGCGCAACAGAGGCAAAACGCTCGCCCGCAGTACATGCAAGTAAGTTAAACTTTATTCTTTGCTCATTATAAACAGTTATATTTGTAATTCACATTTTTTAATTGAAAAATAAATGTGCAATAGAGTCCCCCTCAGTATCGAATAAGGAGTCTGAGTACGAGAGCATGCTTTTTAAATCCAAGTATACTTTACTATATTACTAACAAATGTTACAACGTTTAAGGCGCCGAACGTGACGATGGGTGGTATGAACGGTCCGGCCCCGCCGTACCCGCGCAGCATGCAGCCGCAGCAGGGCGCGCAGTACGGCCAGCAGCTGACGCCGCAGCTGCGCATGCGCCAGCAGGTGCTCGCTATGCAGCAGCAGCAGGGCCCGCTCGTGCAGCACCTGCAGCGCCAGCAGTACCAGCCGCCGTACTAAATAGCCACAAACACTATTCCGAATTAAAATCTACACTTTGTAAACAGATTTCAAGTACTATAGAACCTAGACATTACACTTTTTTATTATTGCATTAAAGACGTAATTGTTAGACATTATTTGGAATTAGCGGAAATAGTAGAAAATGAGCTAATGTAATTGATTGCAAAGTTTAGATCTTAATACGGGACATAACTTATAGTAACTAAGAGTAACAAGTAAATGAGCACGCGCAGTCGTCACGCGCGTGCTCCAGATCCACGACAGTACCGACCATTTATTACGTAGCAAATACGTCAGTAATACCAACATGTAGAATTTACGGACTATAATTCTATACTAATTTTAACTATTATTTATTAAAATAGTAAAAGTTTAACATCACCTACACACTAATGCTAGAAGAAGTGAACATTCGAATACTTTGACACATGTATCAGATTTAATTTTATTTTTTAATTGCACTTTTTCCCGTTAGACAGACGCAGCCCCAATCGTGGTCCAATGATTAAAATATGCACTGTCCCGTAAATGTATATTTGTAACGTAGTAAAAGTGACAAATGTAATATTTTAGAGGAGTTATACACATTTTGTAAATATTATTTTCTAATAGATATAAGAATACACTATACGATAAATGAACTATAAAAAAAAAATGAAATCATTAATCATGTTTTACATTTTATACGTCAAATCATCTTTTACAATTATTGTTTAGATTTTTCAATGAAATAAAAATTGTACTTTTCAATCGATTTTACTTTAATTTATTTACAATTTTAAATTCGGCAAAAATTAACACAAATCGTAATGTTACTTTATATTAGTTAAAAACACATTTTGTTGAATTTTGAAATACATCATTTGTGTGGGAAAATGAATTAAAATGTAGTACAATGTCGTATATAATTTATCTGTAAATACTTTTTTTTAATTACATGAACTTGTAGATATAGCTTGGTTTTATTTTACATATATTTTGGTGTGTGCAAAGTCCAGCCAGCATCGCGGTCATTGTTATATGATGAGATTCTAACCCAGGATTGCTAAATCAGTACTCCATTCAAGAGAATGCTTAAGAAAGCATATTATACTGTTAGCGCTTAAAACATATGCGGGTAATTTTTTTTAAATTAAAATTATGCAGCAATTTATTCGAGCTATATTTTCTATTTACATTTATAATCTGTCACTTCATGTCATTGTCACTGATTAAAAAATTTTAGGTTATGTTTTTATTATTGTTATGATTTTGTCTCTTTTTACCGTTTAATATATTAAGGAAAAATGTTACACTCTGTTCACATATTACAATACCGTGCTTTGAAATTGTGTTTGAGGCCGTACGATCACAGAATTATCAAACGAGCAATACATAGCGTAGGTTTAAATGACATTTCCAAAATAACCGGTGCCGATATTAAAAAATTAATACGGCAAAAAGGCCTCGCTGTACAAGACGGATACACATCTTTTATTACGAAGTGTGCTATATGTTCAGGCAATGAAAAAAGCAGTGAAAGTAAATTGTACGTCAATAAAACAACCGGTACGTAATTTATATAAACAACCTTTATGCAGAATTTACATCTAGAAATTATTCGACCGATAAAAACTATATATTTACACACAAAATAGAATATAGTAATTTATGTAAGGGAATGTCATCTCTGTATTTTTTTAGGATACTTTACCTGCCCAAAATGCAACATTCACGGAAACTGGAATATTTTAGAGAGAATTGTAAAGAAAGTGAAAATGGAAGCACCTATAAAAGAGTACATACAAAAATTGCAACAAGATAATCAGCAATTCGAAAAAGACTGGCTAGGGATATTAGAAAAAACTACCTCATTATCTAAAACCACTGAAAATGAAGCTTTAGAAATATTCAGATTATTTGAATTTCCTGTAAGTAAATAAATAAGTAACCAAAGATCATTTAAAATAATATTCATAAGAATTAAGTGAAGTAAAATGTTATTTTCAGTACCATCCTGAAGCTTGCAAAGTATTATCAGATGTAAGAATCTCTACAGAGCACAATATTTTATATTTCCCTTTGAAGAATGCTAGTGAAAAAGTTATAGGATACCGTAAAATTGAGGCGGGCAAAGAAGAGGAAGCTGAATGTCATGGACACCATACGGCCGGACTGTTCTGGTGTAAATCCCATAAAGTGGGACATAACGCACAAGCTGTTTTAGTGCCCAGTATACATGATGTTTTGCATTTAGCTGCACATAAAATACCAGGTTGGTATTTTTTTTTAAACATATGAATACTCTTTGCTAATTCATACTGCTATTCTTCTGATGGAACTTTTAGGTTCTCTAGTCTGGCTGAATAATTGCAACTTACCTCCTGTGCTACTACCAACTCTTGAGGGATATCAAAAGCTTTGTCTCTGGGGTGACTGGGACAACATGCGTGCCGTCGCCGAAAAACTGGGGGAAGAGAGATGCCGTTTTGTGAGGTAATACACTGATCATTTTATTTTGATAAAATATTTTATTAAAAATAACTTTTATGTTAGACCAACAGATGGTTTAGTGACAGCATCGGAGACAGCGGCCGCAAATTTATCACTAAAGACTTTAGTGTTGGAAGCTAAACCTGCCGCACATAGAGCTATAACAACATTTTCCGCACTAAGAGATGATGTTTATGCGGAACTCATAAATATCGATAAGGTTAGTTCAGGCAGCAGACGGTGTTACATTTTGTTTGGTCAATAAGTTAAATTCTTGCTCGAATATTTCTTTACTGATAAAACATTAGGTGAGAGGAATAAAATGGCGACGCTTCCCTGCGCTCACTCGACTGCTGGGCGGGCACCGGCGCGGCGAGCTGACGGTGCTGACCGGCCCCACCGGCTGCGGGAAGACTACCCTCTGCGCGGAGATGTCTCTTGACTTGGCACAACAAGGGGTGAGCGGAAGCATAGCAACGATTTAAGTCTTTAAAATAGTATTGGTAACATTGTTAATAGTGAATAGACGTTTTAACAGTTAATGATTGCTGCAGGTTAACACGTTGTGGGGCAGCTTCGAGATCCGCAACTCCCGGCTGGCGCGCACCATGCTGCAGCAGTTCGCGGGCGTGCCGCTCGAGCACAACCTGCACGACTTCCACAGATACGCCGACGACTTCCAGAAACTTCCCATTTACTACCTGGCGTTCCACGGACAGCAACCGATCAAAGTCGTCATGGAGGTCACTTTTCAATATAAATTAAAGGCTTACATTCTGAATAAAGATTTTAATTTAATTAATGAAAATGTTCTTTGATAATGTCAACAAAATAATACAATGAATGCTCAAACTTAATTGAGTCAATTAAGTTTTCCCATAAAGAGTCATATGAACTTTTTTTTTACACTATGATATGTTAATCGATGGTTATAGTAGAGATATACTGCTGATCATGATGTTCAACATGTTGCAATGTAATGAAGGCGGTGGAGCACGCGCGCTACATGCACGACATCGCGCACGTGGTGGTGGACAACGTGCAGTTCATGCTGGGCGTGGGCGAGGAGCGCGACGGCGACCGCTACGTGCGCCAGGACGCCGTCGTCGCCGCCTTCCGCACCTTCGCCACCGCGCGCCACTGCCACGTCACGCTCGTCATGCACCCCAGAAAGGTGAAGACAGGACCCTCATGTTGGCATTACATCACTATGGCATTGCATGAACAATTCATAGTTCATTGCTACCATGATTATTTTCAAACATTCCGCGCTTCTTTCTTTCTATACTTCAGAAAAATCTTGAGGACCCATTTTAGTTTTCACATAAAATCTGGGGAATCACTTTCTTCACTTTTATGTACCAAAATCTTCTAATCTATTAGTAAATTTTTTTTTTAAGGAACGAGAATCCGAAGATCTTTCCACAAGTTCAATATTCGGCAGTGCGAAAGCATCGCAGGAGGCAGATAATGTTCTAATCATTCAGGTACATAAACAAGATACATTGTATTTCTATAATTTATGGTAAAATATTTATTATATAGCATTTTCCAACAGGACAAACGTTTAACGGCCGTACGCGGTAAAAAATATTTACAAATTGCCAAAAATCGGTACAGCGGAGACCTGGGAATCGTACCGCTGGACTTCGAGAAGGATTCCCTCAGTTATCAATCGAAGAAAAAGAAACCAAAACCGGACGACCCTGATAAATTATTGGATCAATGTTTCGAAGAGTACTCAGTTGAAAATGAAGATACAAAAGACACTAACGTGAAAAGAAACACGCAAAATAAAAATACCGCTTCATATTTAAGTGACATTTTAAATTCGAATAGAACTAGATAGTACACATTTAGATTCAAATATTGTGTACATTTGTACAAAACAATAATAACTGGAAATTACATGTGGCAAATAAAATGTAGTTGAGTC
Source organism: Papilio gigon (assembly GCA_027563995.1). NCBI lineage: Eukaryota > Metazoa > Arthropoda > Insecta > Lepidoptera > Papilionidae > Papilio > Papilio gigon. Next base: position 2,762,619 of record JAODUI010000023.1, read on the forward strand.
TCCTTGAAAGTACAAAGTCGTAATCCATAAAAAATCTTCAAAATAGAAAATAGACTGGTAACCTGAAAGGAAATTACTAACTTTACAGTGCGAGTACACCTATATTGTTATGTTACCTTGAGTCATAATTTGCCAACTTCACGGACATAAATGAAACAATGATGTATGTAATTTTGTAATTCACAAAGTGAATATTATTTATAATTAAACATTATACCCCAGTCATTATATTACGTCTTGTGATACATTTCAAATGCATATACATATGTACAAACCATTATAAATTAGTACAAGCAAAATAGATATGATGTTACAAATACTACAATCATAAATAATTTTATAATAAATTGTATTGCAATCATTTTTTAAACATGAGAAATGTTTAATAAAAAATATTCATAACTGATTCTATATACATTTATTTCATTCAATATATGTTTTAAACATTTACGTATGCTTTTATGTTATTTCAATAACAATTTTAGTTAACGTATATTTTTACTACATTAATAATATCAACTACACTGAGTAGCAAACTATTTGATGAAATGAGCTGGGTCTACCAAAGCTTCGTTTGTACGGTCCTGCTTCCTCCTGCACTTGGGGCACGGCGTGCTCGCATTGAGACATTTGGCGTGAAATACACTTGAACATTCATCACATCTGTACGTTGTGCTCGTTTCAAACGGGTACAATATTTTTGGATCTCTGCACACTTCACATATGAAACCCTTCTGGCTGCAAAGCCAACAATCCAACACGTGCGACCTGGCAAAGCTAACAACTTTTTCCAGCTGCAACGCTAAGGAACCATTAGGTATCTGAGCGAGGTCAGATATTGTGTACAAATGCACATGTTCATACAAATATTCTCTAGGCCACACTTTCTTCTGTAGCTCCTCTATGACAGGCTCACGGCACGTGAATATATAACTTCTCAAAAAATTAAGTTGTATTCTCAAGTCATGAAGGTGTGCCATGTCTGACACACCTGTGTATATTTTTGGATTTAATTTCTTCATGTTTATCCATGGATTATGTTGGAATTCCAATAAAAAGAGAGCGGACCTTTTTGATACTGGATATCTTTTAAAGTCCCAATTATGTATAACTCGTGCAGGAATTATAAAAACATTTGAATCCATACAATTAGAACAGTAATATTCTCCGGTGTAAGCGCAAACTTTTGCTTTAGAAATGATACTGCCCAATAGATCTTGGCAGCCTTTGCACTGATAGTTTTGATGATCCAGACCTTTCTCTCTAGAAAGTGAACCAAGTTGTTGAACCAATTTATGCAATTCTTGCACTGTGAATGAACCGGTTGTAGTGTTGGGAACAATTTCAAAATCTAATCCGTGCATGTTGAGATCGTCAGGAGTGGCGACGTCAACGGTAACATCACAAATATCAATGTCCTCACTTGTTAATTTTAATTCCTTATGAATGTCTTTCATGATGTCTCTCAAATTCGGTGCATTGACAGGTGCGTCTCCAAAGTTACTAGACTGGTCGACCAATGAAGATAGACTTTTTAATTCAGGAGTTTTAATAAGACTACTGCCATGTGATGAGTTTGAATTAACAGATATGTTCAATTCATCTTTGCTGTCTGCAGACCATCCCTTGCCACACAGAGAGTTTCCAGTGACAAGAACATCCAAGGTGTTGATGAAATCTGCTGACTCAATAGATGACGGGAATTCTTGTACCTGACTAGTTGTGGGTTTTTCAATGTCTACTGAATCTGATGTAAAATTTTCTTTTGGTGTTGTTGAATCTTCATTTTCCGTTTCCACATTCTTTTTAGTATCTTCTGATTTCACAGTTTGACTGGTAACATCGTGAGTATCTTTTGATAGGATAAAATTCAAAGCTTCATCCTCATTTAATGCCCACATCTTCCCAAATTCTGTGAGATGAGGACTGTGTGTTGGGGTTGACGTTAATTTAGTTTTAATTTCATCAGAAAGTGTACTAGCCACATCAAGTCCAGCACTAATTGGGGCAGCTCTCATTGTAGGTACCCATATTCCAGCCTGCATCAAAACCTGTTCAGGCCATTGGTTCAATAAACTTGAATTTGTAGGTAAGTTAAATTGTACACATGATTCAAGACCTTGGACAAGCTTCTGAGCCACCTCCAATATTTCTGCATCACAAACAAATGCTGATCTGTTATAGAATGGCTTAACCGCCGAAATATTCTTCAGAAGAGTGTCCATGTAGGAAGATAACAAACACTCATTAAGGGCAATTCGTAGCCATGCTCTACACTGCCCTATTTCTGTGTTTATTTGCGGTAGTGAAGATATTTGATCAATATTCTGACGATGTGATAAGATAAGTACGAGCGGCCAGAAACTAGACTGCGGCCGATAGTCCGGATCGCTGGATATCACATTTTTAGCTTTTCTTAAAAATGTGTCTTTCAAACCGTGAAGAAATACAGCTTCCAAGGCCATGCACAGTGTATTTGTGGAGTCCGACGATCCAAGAACACTATGGAAGTTATCATCAAATTGGCTATTGTACTGTATGTCTTTGACACAGTCTGACAAATTGTTTACTAATGATTCCTTGAGAATAGAATCACGACTTTGTTTATTAAAACTAGATGCTACGCTCTTGAAAAACGACATTTTGCTTATTTATTAATAATTTACATTACTGCAAATAGTAACATGTATTTTTTGTTTACCACTATATTCGCAATAAAAACCACATCACGCATTTAATTTTTATCAAAACACAAAACAAATTGCGAAATGCAAATGGTAAACATAATAACAAATGTCAAAAATGCAGCCAACTGATTCGCATTTTCAAACAAAGAGTAAATAGGTGTAGAGTGGTAAAAATCTCAACTAGTAACATGCTTGTAAAATATTCATTACCAAAAATAAATTTAAGTTGTTATTTATCTGTTTATTGTTGTTTTATTATTAAAATTAAGTGTGCGATGAATAAAGTACGCTACATTATTTGCGAATTTTACTTTGACAATGTTATAAAGGATCTGCCTGCAAAGACATTCGAAACAATTTGTATTTCACTCTTAAATAAAACAAAAATACAAACAATCCAAATATAATTCCCAATAGCGTTAGATTTCCCTTGAGTTTTTCTATTTAATTTATCATGGTCTCCCTTGCTTGCTTGTACGTTTACTTTGTGTTGATAAATTTTAAGTCACTGCTCATTTGTAAAATCTTTTTATTTTTCATAAGTGCTGCAAGTTAAGCACATGTATGATTTCACGACGTGTCGTAGATTTTTTGAAATAGAATGACGATGCCTAGTCCAGTTCTTTACAGTGAAAGTTGGTCGAATGTCAAGTTTTTAAATTTAATCTCAATTTAATAGTTTTGGTAAATCTTCTGTCAAAACTGTCAAATGAAATAAGTGTTTACGATATAGTTTGCCGTATTTATTTATTTTTTTATTCACCTGTTTTAGTAAAACAATTTCTACTTGGATATTTTGCTGACAAGATTTGATTAACTATGAGTGGATAAAATCCACGTCAGTTTTCAAAGGTTTCTCCTATTGACAACGAAATGTTAATAATTTATTTTTTCATTTTATTATCAAGTGCATCTCAAATATCAACTTCAATTGATAATTATAATAAAGTTGAAAGGCATGGTCAAGGTAGATTTTGAATTATATTATTATTCAGTAATAAAAACATGGAAAAGAAGGTTGGGTTTCAGTACTAATAGAAACCAGTTTATCAGTGTTAAACAACTTGTAATTAACATGTTTAATAACAGTTGCTCTCTCTCTCTCTTATGCATCGTGTCCTCATTACACTATTCTTCAGTAATTCCCACCAAAACAATTACTGGCATGTCAATTATTAACTAATCGCTGGTTTGTCCATCTGAAAGGAATGATATGATTACACATTAATTGTCCCGGAAATGTTTTATTGCAGAGTTACTACTTTGTCGAAAATGTGGTGCCGACGTTGCTGATTCACATTACATTTTCACCAAAATCAGTCCCGGGGCTCGGAAAAGTGAAAAACAAAACCTATATGGCAGGCACAATATTACAGTGCAAACATTAGTTAACCCGTTTGGAGTTAATTTTGAAATTATAACAATGGAAAAGGCAAGATGTCAAAATATAGGACCAGTAAGTTATTTACTTTCTGCATTTCAATCATTTTTTAATGACATTTGAACCCATATAATTTTAACTATTATGTCAGATCCTTATTTTTCCTGAAGCTTGTTTTAGTTGCTTACTGTAAATTATATTAAACCATTTTTGTTGTAGAATCAAGGTGCAGATTCTTGGTTTCCAGGATACACTTGGAGGATATGCACATGCCCACACTGTGGTCACCATTTAGGCTGGACATTTGAAAATAATGAAAAAGATACTCAGAAGGAGGATATAGCTTATTTTCACGGAATAATTTTAAGCAATATATTGGGAGAAAATTGTAAGTTATTTTTATATCACAATTATTTATAAACATTTGTTTTAGTCAAACCGAACTATATTTATTCAAGTGTTGCCCAACAATGCACATTTTGAACACATAATTTTCTACATATTATTGATAAATTTAATATATGTGTTATAGTTACAGATTCACTCATCATGATGCCAAAAATGTACAGGATGTAGATTACCGTTTGCTGAGATTTTAATCATTTAACAAGTGACATGCTAAGCAATAAGACTAAAGATGGATTTATATATTTATACATAGTATGTAAAATAAAAAAGACGTTTTCATGTTTATGGATAATTATTTATTTTACAAAGAGTAAACTATTCTTAATAACCTTACAACTAAATACAAATTGTCAATGAGTCAAGTAAATTATAAGCGATAGCTAGATTATGTGTAAAAACATTATTTTTATTAAATATTACAACTATTAAACCAACAACCAACCTGAATGAGACAGAATTTATGCTTGTTGATGACAGAAAAACTAAAAAGGGACCAAAGAAAAAATTCGGGAGCCTAAATACTAATTACACACTAGTTGGAGTTAATCATTAACCACACACAAAACTCGTAGAGATTATAAGTTATCAAAGCTTTATTTTACTTCTGCTTCTGTTCTATTTTTAAATAATGTTACTGTAATTAATAGCAAAACATCCTATTTTAATCACTTTTTAAAATCAAACTTATATGAAAAAATCAGGCACTAGCAAACCTCTGATGCAAGGTTTGAGCAGTAGCGGCTGGTGTGGGGGTGAAATTAACTCCAACTGGAACCTCACCTTCACTTGTATTAGTTGCCAAACTTTTTCCCTGTATAGCAGCAATCTCTTTTTGTAGCTTTGGGTTTAGAATCTGTTTATTGACAAATTTCCGACCAACTCCACGGTTAACTCCCCTACCCCGTCCACGTCCCCGCCCTCTACCACGTGACCTATTGCTTGTATTGGATTGGTTTGACCTACTTGACCTGTTTGATCTATTTGAACCCATTGATTTAACACTACCTGTCCCTCGCCTTGTTCTATACCCACCAAATTGATTGTTTAGTTGAGCTAGACTTTGTGAATTCAAGTAATTACCGTTGCCTACACTATTTCTGCGTCTCTTTGCAAAATCATTTGCTACACTAACTGTAAGCTGTGACGGTGAATTGAAGGAGTTACGTCTAGACCTTGTAAATGTCTGTGATTTTATAATTGAATTATTCAACATAAGATTTTGTCTCTGTTCTTTAATGATCTGGTCCGAACGTAATCCAACATTGCTGTATTTATTTCGTGTAGCAAAACCTTGACCACGTTTTGCAATACCCCTCTTAGCAACAGCGAGTGGGCGGTAAGTGTTATTAGCAGCACCCCGGCGAGTTGTAATTCCAAGCCGACTGTGGACTCCATTTTGTGTTCGAGAATTGGAATTACTGCGCAGAAGTCTAGTTTGAATACCACCTGAAACAAATACATAAAATTGCAATATGAAAATATTTTTACATTCACAAATATGCATTCCTTAGTTCATTGTTTTGGAGACAAGACATACCTCTGCCTCTACCTCGAAAATTATTTCTTCTCACGAGTTGAGGCATATCATCTTGTACTTCAAGGCCTGCTCTCCCTTTGGGTGTTAAGCCTCTTATAGCAGATCGCGATCTCGAATTTGACCTTGCCCGAGAAGAAGAGCGTCGTTGTTGGCGCGACCGAGAGCGATTCCTAGATTGCGAACGACCACGAGATTGAGAACGGCCACGGGATTGTGATCGCCCGCGCGACTGTGACCTGCCTCCGGTGCGTGCTTGGCGAGCGCCAGGAGTACCAGGCCGCGCCGGGCCACTGCCACGACCTCTGCGACCACCGCCTCCTCGACCACGTATAGTTCCGGCGCCTCTTCCTCGTGACTTATTAGTACGGTTTTGCTTTATTATGTCATCTAAAACCAACACAAAAAAAAAGATTCTAAATATAAAACGAAAAATGAAATATAATGTAAACGGACAACAATAACTATGAAAAATCTTGCAAAATATTTATTTTAAATTTACTTACCCAGTGACATATTTACTGAATCCGTCATCGTGTCACAATTATTTATATCCACACCTAAATTATTCACTTCGAGTCTATCTTATTAGTTTAACACTAAAGCATAGGCATTAAAGTAATACAACGTCCAAGTTTTATCATAAACTTGTAAATATAGATGAAAATAAGTAAAGTTAATGTGCTTCAATTCTATAAAAATATTGAAGTTGGAGGTAATTTCCAAAGAGTACAGAGTACATAAGTTGCCAGATGCAAATTAAATTTTTAAACAAAAAAAAAACGTTTAAAGAAAAAACAAATTCTCCATTGAAAATACATTTCTCGATATGAAGAGTTGCATGTTTTAAATTATAGAAAATACAACGCAGGAGCTTATAAATGTTGTTTTATATCTACCAGAAATCAGATTGTTCAACATTTATTATTGAACTTTACTTTTTATTTTGGTATGTTTTTCGTTGTTAATTCAAGTTAAGTACATTTTAATGCTTATATTAATTAAAACAAGATCAGCATTGTAATTGTAAAACTATTTTTAACACGGCGACACTAGCCACTGGGCTTTATGAATTGCATATGCACTGTCTTCTCAACTAAACAAATAAATTTATAATTTACACAGAGAGAACAGTGTGTTTACCTTTCCAATCCTGTCTTCATTTTATAATTTTCCCCTTGCCATCCTAGTCTTATGAGAAAAGGATGTTTAAAAAAAAATAGAGGTCTACTAAGAATCAGTGATGGTGATAAAAAAAAAAAAGAAAAATGATACTGTTGATTATTGTTATTTATATTAGTATAGTTCATATGGTAAATTGCCCCTGCAATTGTCACTGTTGCACAAACACCCTATTCTGCCATATTCAACATTACCATTGTTCTGCAGACCATTGTGAGTTTTGGATCCATAGTCAAATGTTATTTCTTCATTAGGCGAAATTTCGGTTAGACTAAAGATAGCAAGCTTGGGTAAAGGAGTATTGACTCTGACAGGTAGAATGAAACAATTTGGTTTACAACTATGATTAATATAGCGACCAATATTACCAAAATTTGATGGATCAACAAAAGTTTGTGTAACTTTTCCATTACAATGTTCATTTAAACAAAATATAAAATTCATTTTCATCTTATTTACATTGGTTTTATGTCTTCTAAAGGCTTGTGATTTTGTTATTATTTCTCCCGCATACTCACAAACATATGAAAATTTATCTATGAGGTGTTTTGTGAACAAGCCGAGACCTTTATCTTTATTATCGCAGGGTTTAACAAACAAGCCTTCAAGAGGTCCTTCTTGTACTAACTTATTTCCACAGTAACTGACACAGGAACATAAATCATTACACTCAAATATTGACTTATCACTTTTGTCGTAGTCAATGATTTTGTAAGTCTTTAAATTTTTACTGTCTGTGTAGGTGTAGTTCTTGCCTCTAGAGTTACGAATACACAAGCAACTTACATCTAAGCAATTTCCTTTACATTCACACTTATTTGAAAGTTGTGAATTATAGTTGTTTAGTAAGTCTTCATATTCTGAATCTTCTTCATCTGGTCCTGGTATATTTTCAACTACGTATATTATGTCAGAGCTACTGTGGTGATAATTATCGTTCATGTTATTTTTATGCGAACTTATAAATAATATTATCCTTGGAGTAGACGGGTAATTTTTTTTACTAAGAAAGGTCTTTGCATGTAGAATTGCTGTGTAAAATTCGGGGTAAATCAATGTTTTGTTTTTGAGATAATGTATTTAAAAACGTACGGTAATGCAAAAAGATAAACTAAAATGTCACTTTTCGAGTTTCGTAAAGTTTTGCAAACAGATGAAATGAAATATCATAGAGTAGTAAAATGATTGCGAGTGAAGTTTAGTCACAGATCTCTATAACAGCATAGGTTGTAGATTGAAAATGACAGCCGATTTATAAATGGAGGTCAGTAATTTAGTGAAGCAGAATTTGGTTATAGCCGCTACAGCCTCTCCGTACTTTTTTTCGGAAAGAAAAAGAAGTTTTTGTATGAAAGACCACTGTGAAAATAATAAATTTCTAAAAAAGAAAAAAATTAAGATATGTTAACATTATCTGTACCTTTCGTGTTACTTGTATTTTTGGTTCTTAAGTTGAAAAATTTTAATTTCGAGCACAGCGAAATAAAACTTGAAAAAAAATCCTGTTTCAAACCTTTAATTTGAATTCAATATCGAGACAAAAATTAATAATGGAAGAATTGTTGCTCCTGCCATCTATTGTTCGTCTTATAAACTACTGATGGTCTCATGTCATTTTACCCAACAAAGATGAAATAGGCACGCTCAATCCGAAGTAGGTATACGATACGACAGTTGTCTGTACGCGAAAAGCGAATGTGCGACCGCGCAAGCGCAATGTCGTGACGTGACGTAATTGTCCATTCATACTTTTTGTTCATTCATTTAGACAAAATATCTTATTGACGAAGTGTTGTGATAATCAAGATACTATATGAGACATTAAACGACATTAACTTGTGGTTTTACTGATTTAATTCATAGCAGTGAAGTGAAATTTGTGTAATGAATTTTCAATAAGTGCATTCATTGATGAATTAAAGTGCATGTAGCAAGCACATGCGCAATGCAAGTATGAATTCATTCGATTTCAATTGCACTGGAAACCGTCTTTTATATTTGGAGTTCTAAATCCAAACGTACGTTTTCACATGTTCGGGTTTTAACTGTCCAGTTAACTCTAACTTGTTGAAAACAGGCTCAAGTAGAACATTACGACACTCCGGAAGTGGCGGGACAAGCCGGCCGAGGGGCTCGTTCCGAAAGAGATAACAGCGGATGAAAGAGATAAACAGTTATGGATTTAACATGGCGGACGAAACGCGTAAAGTGCGAGTTGAAGAAAGATTAAAAATAAAGATTGGTAAGTAGTATTCGCGTTTGTTTTCTATTTTCTGAATGGTTTTTAGACATGTTGTTTGTATGGAACAATATGTAATAATGAGTATGAGTTTGACACTGATCGAAGACTGTTGTTGTCATAGTGGTGAACAGGTGGTGCCCAAATAGTGTAGGTTTCTAAGTTTTATTTAAATTTTTGTTATATGTACCCATAATAACCGAACAATAGGTTTACGTATGAGTGTCCTTTTATAAAACATGGTTACCATAATATAGGAGGTCCTAGTCCTTTTGTTTTTGTCGTGAGGTGGTTTGACAGTTGCTCACAGTTTATGAATGAATCGCCGTGAACACAATGAACTCGTGTTTAGATCATATTAGATTAGATATTTGTTGCATGTATACTGTTGTATAATTATTGTATGGATAGCATCATACTGTTTTCTTATAACATTTGTCTAATAAGAGTGCCTAATTAAAGGTCTTAAATCTAACACATTTCCTTTATTTGTTTTTGAAATTACACAAACAATTTAGATTTAAAATGTACTTCGTTATAATACAGCTATTATTTTCTTTTAATTCACCTAGATTACAAGTAGGTAGGAGTTATGAAAGATTCTTTTTAGGGTTGTTCATTTTTTTAAATGTAATTTTACATTTTCTTCATTATGTAAAACTATTAACATATGTAAATATTTTGTTAGTAATTATAAGTATGTGCGCCTAGTAGTTATGTTTTTGAGTACTATATCTTACCAATGCAAGTTTCATTATTATGAATGTATGGTAAGATGCATTATATTTTATTTTGACTAGGATATTTTTATATATTCCATAATGTGATTTTTTATTTATTCGATACATAAAAAAATTATCCAAATTTTACATTTCTGTCATAACGGAATGTTTCCCATTATACTTAACATTCTGAATAATCAAAGAAAGTTGAAGGCTTGTTTGCAAAATGGCAATTTGTTCAGCTGTCTTCCTCAATAGTATGAAACTGCATTTATATTCCCCTATTTTTATTTAGCATGATAGTTGGAGATTTTAAAAGATACATTGTGTGGCAATGCGACTATACCTCCCGTTAGCTTATTCTACATGACTTTACACCTTTTTCATATCTTAGAGCAAAAATTAAGTCCTTTTTAGTATAATTTATGTACAGGGTATATTCAAAAGAAATAGATTTCAGATCGAATCATTCTGAATACTAGTAATTTAAAATGTTTGAGGTTACAGATTGCATCATTTAATAATTTCAATTTGTAGAGAATGTGTTGTTAGTCACATGTAGTCGTAAGCGGGAGAGATAGGTAGATTGATTTGTGTGAGTGTCAGAGGGAGTGCATAAATCTATGATAAGGAGAAGTGTGTCTGCTAAGATAAGGATGCAGAACGCCTTCCGGGGCGTGACCCATGACCCGATGTTCTCAGCCAACCCCGCTATCACATACAATGAACCCAGTTGTATTTGACCCTTCACAAACCTTATTTTAGACATTGGGTCTACATAATCAGAATGTTATTGTCTTTTCATTTGTAATTATTGTTCTATTTAAGAACATATGTAATCAAATATGTATTTTAATAATACTTCTATTGATATAGTTGTCTTATTATATTAATATGGCATATATCATCAACATACCTTTTTCGTTCCGGAGGGACGGCACTGTATGTACTCCACCATACATCTTATTAATTATATACTAATATGACAAACAATTAACAAAAATAATATATCTTAATCATCTTAAGCAATCTTAGCCTTTCATATAATTTGTATGTTTATATGATAGATGATTTTTATTTAAATAACAGCAGATTTTTGTTAATTTACTAATATTTCTTGCAACCATTACCGGTGAGCTTGAAAAAGCTTGTGTTAGGATATGATTCACGACAATAGTCGAATGGCGGAATTCGAACCCACGACCGCTAGAACTGTAGTCTGTACCTATAACCATTAGGCTATTGGAGTTTTAAATTTTAATTTTTAACAATTGTTTAAAGAACAACTACTTCTTTACTAAGTAGAGTTTTCAATGAATATTATTATAATTTTACACTATATTTGAACGGCGTAGCTTAGCTGGTTCCGTTTTAAAGAACGATGACGTTATACGGCAATTATGGATAAATCGGCTCTCACCTACGA
>JAODUI010000023.1:2812494-2822691 GCA_027563995.1 Papilio gigon
CCGATGGGCTCGAAACTAGTCGGTACTGACACCGAGTTGCACGTGAGTTAAGCCGTTTTATAAGTTATATGACAATTCGGTTGTTAAAAATAGTTCATAGGTTAACCTAAAACTGTAAAAATAATAAACCACGGCATTGAAGTAACGTTGTTCTAAACGTATAATCTAATAAATAAATAATCAAATACAAATAATTTCGTATGTTATAAAAATTAATTACGAGAGGCAGTTAGCTAGCAGTACTCAAGTTGTGACAATTTTCTTGTTACCGTTACAGTACGAATTCGTCACCAGCCTGACGTCCTTGGTCGTTGTCAAACCGAACGCGACCAGCGCCGTGGATGCTGAATCTGTTGATAAAGGTAAACACATGGCCTTTAGATCATTGATCAGACATTTAAATTAAAAAAAAACATAAACTAATATTATTTAAAAATGAAAAAAAAACTTATGTTTGCTACAATATTATATAATTATTAAATTATTATAAGAACGACATGAATGTACTAAAAAAAGTACTTTTATCATTTCAGCCCCGTCATCTAACCCTACAGGTGAGAAATACTTTTATAGAAGTTAACAAATACTAAAGACAATAAAACGACGCGAAACCTGTTCATAATTCATTTTAACACTTTAATCCACATTTAACATACTCGTAGTGTTATTATAAGAAGTAAATATTTAATAACTGTTATTAGAATTATTAAAGAACACAAGGTCGGTGAAGGGCGATCGATAACTAAAGGGTTCGTATTATATTTTGCAGCGTTATACGGCTACGCGCCGCCGCGCGCGCCATCTTTCTCCGCGCATTACCCGATGGTCGGTAAGTTTCGAAACGAATTAATTATATAACTAGAAGATTCAACAATTCCCGGGTGTCGGTGTTTCTGTCCACGTATGAAGGTACTTCAAGAGTAGGGTGAAAGGCATTTACTAAAACGCGTACCATCTTCCGACCACATCACTATGGGGCAGGTAGTCATTTGTTATGAAAATAACGCTTATTAGTAAATGAGAAGTTTGAGAGTGGCTTCGGAGGGTCTATAACGGCCCGCGACCGACAAAAATTCTTGTGCTCTTGATCAGGTATCTAGAATATTCTAGAATTAACCTATGTAGGTTATATTTGTCTAAACCATTCATAAAACATCATAGTATTATCAAGTAAATCTTCGTCAGTTTAATTTTTTTTTTATAATTTCTGGTCCCATAAAATATCACGTTATTAATCTCTGGCGAAACTTTATTTATGTTGCTTACTTTGATTAGATCTTTTTTTTTGCTTTTTTAGATAGAAATCGTTTCGGTGGTGACATAGACGGTAAGAAAATTTTTCTTGGATGGCGTACAAAAATGAAATGAAAGTCGTTTCCTCATTACTTAAAGTAAAAAAAACTCATTATGTTTAAATATTTCTTATCCTAGGCTAGGGTCTATTCTATTATTAGGGGTTTTTGTGCACTAGAGGGGAATGAGATTTATGCATACGGTGTATTCCGAGGTGGATACATTAGTTATGTGAGACTCTATACCCTACACCCCCTTACACTACACCCCTCCGTTCCCGCTCGTCAGATATAGGAATCCGCGGGAAAATGTGACGAACGCGACGCCCAAGACGAGACCCCTGCACCCCAAGACGCTCCTCGAGGGACGACACCGTGCAATGTGGAAAGCGGTCAAGCATTAGCTTATTCAATGTAAAAAAAAAACGTGGATCGAGAATCCCCGCCCTCCCCACTGGTGAAAACTTGGTTTATAGGAACCAAACCTCTTGGCCTCAAACGGGACCCGAGTTCCAAAAGGCGGGAGGCCTCCACCAAGTCCCACTTTGCAAGCAGAGGGCTACCCCTCTGCTTGCAAAGTGGGACTTGGATTGGAGTGACATTGGCTTGTACGTTGGTAGCAACGTCGTACCTCCCGCGTCAAGTCCAATGACCACGACCCATATGATTCGCGCCAGTCTTCGGGCTTGCGCACTCTGCCCTTGAGGCACACCCTCGCGTTTCCCCTTCCCTGCGATTCAGAACAGGGTGGTACTCACCTCCGGCTCTCGTTTACGGGCTCATAAGTGGGCCAGCTGAAGAGTTGAGACATATCAGTCTACCGACTAAGCCGGCGACCCCGGGTGCGGCCTGGGCAGCGAGGGCGAAGCGACAGACCGAGCCACCGAACTCAGCCCCCCTCCCCACAATTTACTTTTAGATATATCATGATAGTTTACTTCCATAACACATACAAGTTGTTCTCAAGATCGGCTTACAATTTGTCATTACTAACGTGGGTCAGCTTATCAACATTTATATTATGATTGACTATAGGTGGGGTCGAACATTTAATTTTGCCTTTTTAGTGCATGCATGGAGGTGGATGGGAGGATATTTTGCAATTTCGCTTCTGATAACTTACATATACATGCGCTATATTAAATGTCCAATAATACGTGAATGTACCCTTATATGTGATATATTGACATTTAATACTTATTAAAAAATATAAGCTAACTTTAGTAACGGTAATTCATGTGACGTGTGATTCATATAACTATTAAAATTGTATTTGTATTTAAAATAAAAAAAAAACTTATTAAACTACGAACAGGAGGTTATTAATTCGTCTGTATTTTTTTAAAGAGTAATGTTTGACGGATGTTGTAGACGCGTATCCGATCGCGCTGGGCGGCCTGGCCGCGCCGATGCACAACATGCATGCTTATGAAGAATCGGAATTATTAGCCATTGACGATTACGGTGAGCTTGCTCTATACTATGTTTTTATTAATCGATGTCAATGGCGACAGCATGTTTAATTATTTTTTTTTTATAATAATATTGCACGAAATGCAGGGTGCGAAACAAACTACAAGCATTGAAAAAAAGGAAACCACGGGTAATTAATTTTTTATTATACGTAATACGTTTTACTCTTTTTGTAAGTACACGCACAGTCATCACTAAGGGTTGCTGCAACCATTTGTATATTTGTTATATTATCGTTCGATCATTGGTATACTGTGAACAAGATGGCGGGGCTGCCGGCTGCGGGGACTCCGGTCTGGCTCATCATGCATGCGTCAGTTTGCTTGATTGAGCATCACGATTCAATCATTAATAGTTTTAAGCTAAGCCAATTTCATTTACTCTTTCACGAACTAATATCGACTCTCTAATGTAAATAAATGGAAGAAAAAAATAAGGACAGAATAAAAATTTGGATTAACCCTTTAACCACACTTATATTATTTTAGGAGATTTAAGAGCAGATTTTTCGCCGCCGGTCCATAAGTTAGTGTTGTCGACTGCATTCCAAGGTAAGTTTTAATTAACTATAATATATTATATTGTTTTGATTATAAGTAACGCAAAATTTACACGTCTACATTTTTTTTTATATTCCATACAGACTACTACTATAATTTCATTAAATGTATAGATAGATACAAATATACTCAAGTACTCATTTTATATCCGCCAGTCGTTCTTGTCCAGCCGTCGATCATCGTTTTAACTCATTTTTCCAGATCGCAGCGGTTTTATGCCGGCGAGACGCATAGCATTGGGTAAGGTATAGACAATAACTTGGCAACTCAGGCTCACCTGCGCCTGCGCCCTACATCTGAAATTTTAAAGAAAAACTCTTCGTTAAAATGATTTTATCCGTGTACTTTTTTTATACAGGAAGTAATCGTGTCAGGTGGATGTCGCCAGGCCTTCGGAGGAGTAAGATTCATTAATAGTACCTCTCTTATAGCTACACTTTATATTGCTGTGGTTTTAAGCAGCCCCTTAGAATAGACTTCTTATACAAAATGCGTTAAACGGCCTTGCTTTTATCACTTTTAACTGTCAACATTCAACTACGACAAAAGTCGGAAAACACACTTTTCATTTATAAAAATATCGAGACAAGTCGCTTAAAACATAAGAAACAATGTATTTATTGAATTTAAATCGTCATAGTCCTAAGTTTTTTTTAGTTTTAATAATGAAATGCTGTCGCCAATGACATTTTATATTTAACTGTGTATTTGTTTAATATTTCATTTAGTATTGTTCCACTTAATGTTTCAAATGTGCCCCAGATTTGTTCACGACGCCGGCGCCAGCGCCATCTACCACGCCTCCGAGTCCCTTGGACTCGTATCACTTGGACGAGTACGCCTGGCTCGCGCCCCTACTCGACACCGACACTGATACCCTCACTATGTACACGAACTCGACAAAAGTCATCTTGAAGATCACAAAAGATTATAACGTAAGTCCATTTCCTTCATTTGGTAACTCAGACTTCCACAATTTTTTTTAATGTTCTTCACCATCAGTAAAGTGTAATGATAGAATAGTTGGTACTTTAATTTCTAAGATCAAATTTTTATATGTATTCATGTAAATTATATAAAATTAAATAAAATCAAAAAAAACTTATAGAATGGCCATATTCATGTTGAAATTTGTGACAGGCGCCTAAAGCGGCGTCGGGTGACACAGAGTGCCCGTCCGCGACGGACGCAGCCCCGGGCCAGTGCGTGTACCTGACGCGGTGCCCGACGGCGCGCTCCATCCCGCTGCGCCTCTACACCCACATCTACTGCGTCGTGGGTGACGGGTAAATTGAATGAATTCACCTGATTTACTTTTCTTTGCTTTCATTTAAATTAACGACGTATTAAAAAACGAACTTCAATTATATATGTTTTAATTAATTTGCAGGTATGCGGGTGTTTGCTGCCCAACGAGCGAAGTAGACAAGATACAGTAAAGCAAGCTTCTTTCACTTTTAATATTAAGGGAAATATCCTTGTGTTATATTGTAAAAAGGCACAGATCTACGAAAATGATAGGGAGGGGGTTTATTGATCAGCCTTCTTCATTTTAGTAAAATAAAAACAAAATCTGATTTTTATGTAAGGGATTTTAATCCTCTATCCCCGTCTTCTCCGCTACATCCCAGGATCCGCAGATGGCCTTACGTGTATATTGCACACGGTCTAATATTGTATAAGCACGTAAAATTAAATTAAAAAGCCACTTCATCATTATCAGAGCCTAATGAAGTCCACTGCTGGACGTAGGCCACTTAGCGAGTGATAAATTAAATACATTCATAAGTTGTTAATATTAAGATAAAGGTCCAAAGTGAAGTATCGCCATTTGAGAATATAACAATGAAGGAGCACAATAAGATTATTACAAGGAGATAAATTGTGACAATAAATGTGATTTTTAAGTTTTTAAATATGTTTCATTTTTCTATACAAGTTGCAAACAAAACAAAAACACTACCAAACAACTGGCAAGTGCACTTGCCATCTAATGTTTAACTCTATATCTCTAGTTATTAAATATGCTCACTTTTGCTTAAGTTAGAACGTGGGCCAGAAAATATAGGGATACCTGTCTTCCTTTTTTCGCGAAAATTAGAAAGTTCGATAAAAATAATCGATTTATCGATATTTACATATTCGACGAGCACTGATAATGGATAAGTGTCAGGCAACCCTACTACCAAGTGTCAAAATATAAAATCAATTTTATTCGTCAATAAAGAAAAACAGATATTACCTTTTTACAACTTTTTTATAACTTCTTTTGTTATTTTTAAGTGATAGCAGCGAATTCTTCAAAGGTATGGTTAATTTAGTTGATGGTTTTATGATTAAAATGTTAACGGAAGGACCTATGAATCTTTTACGCCAAATCGTAAGTTGCAAATTTAAATATGTAATATGTAGCATGATTTTACAAAAAATTTCATAAGTCATCGTAGATAGCGATAAAACGATATATATTTCATCAGTAGATACTATTGCGAACCTGTGGTAATACTATTTTATTTTCAGGGTGTCTTTAAATCGAAGACTTTGGGTCCAGCACCAACTATTATAAAAATGCCTCTTTGGGAGTTAGCTCAAGCGGCAGGGCCGTTTGTCAGGCTTGCAGGCCTTAGCGGCGCCATGGCCGTGGTGCTCGGCGCCATGGGGGCACATCGCACATTTCCCGCAACTGAAGGCAAAGAAGATTTACGAAAGATCTTTGAGACGGCCAACAGATTCCATTTCCTGCATACTTTAGCTCTGATGACTGTGCCACTTTGCAGAAAACCATATATTGTAAGTTATAAAACATAAAACTTTCAATTCAAACTCTTTGATTGGTAATATTTTGTTTACTTACAAGTTAGAGCATGTGTCCACTAATTTGTGCCATAGAATTCATTATGAAATACTGTGATATTTAATGTAATTCCAAGTTTTGGCGCTGATTATAAATTATCTTAAGGGTTGGTCATAAGAATAGACTCAGTTTGTTTTAACATATTTGAATATTTTCAGGCGGGTGGATTTTTCATAGCGGGAATGGGATTGTTCTGTGGCACATGTTATTACCATTGCTTCACTGGTAACCCGAACCTCAGAAAACTCACTCCAATCGGAGGATCCTGTCTCATCTTAGGCTGGATTGCAATGGTCATCTGAATCCCCTTTTGAATTAACACTTCTCGGCATACAATGGTGTATGGTTTAGTTTATAGTTCCAGCAATTATAATTATTTAAAGAAATTAGTATCTAAGGCCCAGTGTTGTTTAAAATGTAGGTTCATCATTTTATTATTTATTTTACACCTAAATAATAAATGATACTGTAAATATTAAATTGTGTATTTTATTTGTCAATCTTAAGATGAACTAATCTAATTAGTCATTAAATACTACCAACTTGCATTTTACTTTTTTAATACATCTAATCATCCTTTCATTCCCTGAAAAAACAAAAAACACTAATATGTCAAAGTAAAGGTTGCTTCGGTCAAAACCCACAGTCAAATGAAAAAATCAATGGCATGAAACATCTGACATAATTTATTTGCCATGTCATACATATTCTTATCTTGGTATTGTCAAAAATAATAAAAGTGACAAGTCAGTTTCAAGATTACCATTTGTTTAGTGCCACCGACATATTGAGAGTTCATGTTCATACCTAAAAATTTAAATTTTATGTTGTAAACAGGGATGTAGGGAGTTGAAAAAAACACATGTTTGATCAGTATTGTTTATAAGTTTTATTGAAATGTTACATATTAAATTTTGCACTTTAATGTTAATCAATTATCATTCTTAGAGTTTAATCAAAACATATATCGTTTGACATTAAATGCTATCGTAACTCGAAAGGACTCTCAAAGAAGATTTTTAATGGTCCATCAAACGTGACTTATGTAAGTAAGGTATTTTATATATAACATGGTGACGATTACAAGCGATGCGTGCGCACAGGCACCGTGCCGCGCCGCGCCGCGCACCGCACACCCTATTCTTATATATTCAGAACCAATCTCTAACATATCCATAAAGAAATATACAAAACTATCACATTAATAACACAAAATATAGTTATAAACATATTTATGTAATCTAAAAGTAAAACGAAAAGAGAACAAAACGTAAATAACACAGCACTGTAAGGTGTCTGTCACACAGCGGGGAAATTAATCACTCTGATTGCACATAAGAGGGTTTACATTACAATAACTATTTATATCACTAACCGCATTCACACACACTAGTACCGTACGCAGAGAGTTCACGACAAGTGGAACGAGTGCTGGCCCTCGGAGGCGGCGAGCCGCAGCTTGGCGCGCATCACCTCCGCGCTGCTGTAGTCGGGCAGCTTGAGGTAGTTGACGCACGTCATCACCGATGGCAGGTACTCGTCCGGGTCCAGCGACGACTCCAGGGACTTGCGCACCACCGTCAAAGGCGGGTTTAGCGCTTTGAAACCTGTCGACATCATCCATTATAACAAATCTGTTCACTATTTTATTATTCCAAAACTATCGCAGTATCTGGAGGTCATACAGTAAGCAATATAATGGTGATAAAGTTGTATAAAACAGTGGTGAGTACATATGTATGTGTTACCTCCAGTAGGCAGGCGGGGACTGCCGGTGACGAACTGCAGGAAGAGGCGCTGCTCGTCGCGCGAATATGACGCGAGGATGTCGACCAGCATGCGAATGGCCCGCGACTCCGCCGTGTAGCCGTGGTCGGGCCGTATACACTCAGCCAGCATGCGCGCCTCCCACCGCTGCTCGCGACCACCTTCATATACATTATTTTCTTTTAAAATACGAATAAGCACAACATTCAAAGTCAAACATTGATGTTCCAAAATATACTAATGATGAAAACTTAGGCTACAAAAGGTTCATCATACCCGATGGACTTCCACAAAATACTTGTTCCAACTCTTCGGGGTAGAAGATCTTGAGATTTGCCAATGGGAATACTGATTCAAACCCTTCTTTGAATGCCTCCATCTGTTTCGCCACACCTGAAATTAAAGGTTTTTTTCTCACTCATCGGCCCTTCATATTTTAAATATCATAATATTGTTGATAACGACTGTGGCGATGATGTGTATATATATGTATAAAGCAGACCTTCATATAGCAGCCAATGCGTAACGAGGGCGATGTAGTTGTGCAGGTTGTGGGCGGTGACGGGCAGGTCCCGCCCGCCGCGCCGCAACTCCGTGCACCCGTCGCCCGGCAGGATGAAGTCTAGGCCCAGCTCTTCAATCGGACAACCATCCAATTCCAAAGCATTGATCTGATAAGTGTAAAATAATGTCAAAAACACAAGATACGTCTATACGACGTGGTCACTCGGTATCAGATTAAACACTCGTTTATTTGCTTTATATGTTATATTATGTTAGTTGTCTCACGAGATGCGCGCGTTGGTCGGACGTGTGCCGGGGGTCAGCGGCGATAGCCTGGGCGCGCTCTGCAACACGGCGCAGCCGGCACAACGAGCGCCACAGCTCGGGCGCCACGTGCCGTACGTCGCTCAGCCCGAGCCACCGCTGCTCGGTCACCAGCCACCGGTACATTGACACCGACAGTGGAATGTCCACCTACACCATTTGCATACCAATAAATAATTTTCGTTAAATGTATACACTCTAATTTATTACTGGCACTGCACCTAACGAAGAAAAGTGAAACATGTTATTGCGACACAATATTCGCCCATAAATATTCCGAACTTACCATTCTAGAATCCATAACAGCTTTGGCCATGAACTTTCCTAGGAAGCGGAATTTAGCCTTGACTCGAGAAAGATGTGATGCTCTGGCGTTGCGGCCGACGGCCTGCGGGAAGAGTCCGCAAGGCCAGGTGACGTAAGTGGCGTCGGGCGCGGGCGAGGGAATCAAGGTCTCCTTCTCGAGCTCCGAGGGTTGTGGCGAACGTTCCTCGTCGAGGCTGAGCGCGTCACGCACCGAGGACGCGAGCCGCGTTGCCGCGTCTGACGACCGATCGGTCACCACGGGCGGCTGGCTCTTCACTATTTCTCCACCGAACGATGTGGGCTTTTGTTTAAAGTTCTCACTTCCGTGCCACAAGTCGAGATCGGCGCGTTGCAATTCCTACAAATTTATTATATTTTAATGCTTAAAATACCTTAACTACTAAAATATCTTTTACTACTAAAGGTAACATAAATTAATTAATTAATAAAGATAATTAATATAAATAAAGTAATATAAAATATTTAAAGGAAAGGTAGAAAAATCAATTTGAACTGTTTGAAGATCTTTGTCGAAAGTAAATAATGAAATTTTGGTCAACCTGTGAGACAAGGGCGTAGAACTCCAGTGTGGGCCCGAGTCCAGTGCCGACCTCATTCTCGTACTGTATCTCGAGCAGGGCCTTGGTGTGCGCGAACTCGTGCATGACGTGCTCGGCCTGGCGCAGTACGCTATGGCGCTGTACGGTGCGCTTGCGCCGGTCGAGGCGAGGCGCCACCCGCTCGTCCGCCGCAGTCGCGCCGCGCTCGCCGCCCGCCTCCAGCAGCCGCTGCAGCGCGCGGTCGCGGTCGAACGACACCACGTAGAACAGCAAGTGCCGGCACTCGAATGGCAGCACGAATGGACTAAAACACATTCATAATTATATTTTTAACATCAAAAATACAAATAACAATTGTTATGTGATACGGACACCCAAAATGAGAGCAATCGAAAAGAGATTTAATTAAATTCAGAAATTTATAGCATTCTAAGATTATTCCCGAAATAGGTAATTTAATTGATACAATAAGAAAATAATAGTGTAGTCGATAGTTTTTTTTTTTTTGTCTTCCCTATTTTATTGTAATTTTGTGATATCACTGTTTTCTCTTCATG
>JAODUI010000023.1:2832858-2849089 GCA_027563995.1 Papilio gigon
TATTCTTTCTGATTTATCCCTAATCGTCAATTCATTTTTTGAAATTTCATTATAAATAAATTACATAATGAATTTAACCTCCGTAGGACCAGCGTTCGGATATGGAGTAGTCGGACCTGGGCAGTGCGTTGACTAGGCGCGAGCTTCGCCTGAGCTCGACGTGCCTGCGCGGCTCGGCGTCAGCGTCGGCGGCGGCGGCGCGGCTCGAGTGCCGGTTGGTGTGGCGCGGCAGGGGCGATGTCACGTTGCGTCGGTTGCGGCGGCTGCGGTTCGCTTGACGCACCTGACGCAACCACCGACCGCCCACCACCCTGCTAGGAGAAGACCTGTGCACCAAAAAAATTTAACTACACTTTTGCTGATATATTATCATTGCTGACATAATTGGATATTGTGGTTATCTATTGAAAAGTATAATAAGGTACTGTTCGGCCATTGTAAATAGATAGTCTTATCAGTATTTATATAGGTCCACAGCTAGTTTAATACACTTGAAATACTATACTACACTATATACTATATAGTATGTGTATGCTCATTTCTCCCGAGTCTTAATATCACTACCATAGAATTTATGCAAGCTACACTAAAATACCAAACTTGATTAAGAGCCTGGTATATACAATAATTCTTCACCTAGTTTCAGTTACATCTTAACTATTCAACATATGCATGCATGCTGCAAATCTTAATCATACATATCATTGTGTATATGATAGATGTAACAATGAGATGAAGGCATGCTGCCTTTTAAGTTTTTTGAATATTTATAATCACAGCGGTAAAGTAATTTTAATTCACTTAATGTAAGGTCATATACAAACAGGACAATGTAAACAAATCAGGATGGCTTTTGGTAAAAATGTTCATGTTAATTTGTATATTTGAACATTAGTTGATGACATATATGTTAATTACTTTAAAAAGTCATTTGTTAATTAACTTATTAAAAACTAACTGATCCCATATGGCTTCACCTCAAGAAATTTCTTAAGACCCGAGACCTGATATAGTTAAATTTATAAAAACTTTCATTTATGTTACATTATGTTGTTTATACAAAAAAAAATATTCAAGTGTCTGCCGTGTTTCATGAGATTTTATGTAATAAAGTTAAATATACAAACATTCTAAAATAGTATAGATTACAATTATTTTGATGATGATTGGTACATGTTTAACTTCATCATTTATATGACAGACTAACATACATTTTATGTAACCAAAAATTTACAAAAAAAGAATATTTCTGTTATGTAAATACAATATGTTAGTAAATATTACATCACAAATTTCAATCAATCACAATCAGTTAAAATCTGACACTATCAAATGTTAGCAGTAATAGATAAACAAAAAAAAACAAATAATTATAGAAGCTCATCTATATATTTCAGATTGGTATCGGATCCAGGATTGTGTGAAAGAGGATATGAACACAAAGTGTGTAGGTTCAGATATGACGACTGATAGAGATGTATGGATGAGTAGTACATACTGTGCCGACCCTTGGTAGCGAAAAGGGCAGGTTGTTGATGATCTGATGATGAGCAAAGATTTTTTTTTAATATAATAGACTTTAATGTCTCTACAAATAAGGAAAATCTAAACCTATCTTCATGCATAATAAAAATATTATTCAAATTCTAAGTTGAAATAAAAATAAAACAATTACCACAAAAAATCAGAAATGATGTCATAGATTTTTAAACTATTGCCATATATCTTATCATTCTCGAAATAAAAAACCACAATAACATAGAACAGTGACAACATCATCATCATCATCATCAACAGCCCCAGTCTGCCTAAAAGACAAGAAACATAAATAATTTGGCAAGTATGACCTGTATGTAAACTCCTATAAATTCCTATGAATTCTAATAATTTTAACAATTTCCTTAAAATCAGTTGCTACACTTGGATGGTAACCTAAATACTTAAATAACAATCAAATAAACACTGACAGTGTTGACTCATAATAATTTTGACTGGCCATGAAAAAATACAACAATGTTCTACACTTATTATACTAAAGATACAATTTAAAACTTATTGGAAAATAAAGAATTTTCCATGTGTCTTGTTTACTGTAAAGGCCTATGTCCAACAGTGGGCAGACAAGGGCTGATGATGGTGATTGTTTACAGTTCTTATGACAACTAATTCCATATTAACTGTTTATTTAAAAAAAACATCTCTTAATTGCCATTAAGACGTTTACTTAAAAAAAAAATATTACTGTAACAAATATCGTGTAATAATAATGTTGTATGAAACTATTTTACGAAAATTTATATGGTATAAATTCAAAACATTAATAGAAACTGTTACAATAATGAAATTAAGTACACAGAAATTAGATTTTAGCAATATATCAACAATTAAGAAATTTTATAGTACCTTTACATGTAATTTTAGGTCTTGTAATCCCAATCATGTTAAAAAAGTATGGACTGCCAATAAGAATTTAAAACCTAATCTTATTGTTTGTGACCTGACACAACACAGTCAGTACTTGCTAATAATGCTTAAATTCATTCTGAACTGTTGTTCCCATAGGCAATGCCTAGGGTTAAAGAATACAGTTTTACTGAGAAAATCTAACATATCATTACATACCAGATATGTGCTATCATTGACATACCTGTTGGATATACAAACAATACCTATAGTAATGTATACATGATGTTTGTATATCCATTTCCATGGATGTCTAGTAAGACAGATTCAACTGTACTGTGTTTACAAGTGGAAGCGGCAAATTCATTGCTAGTTCTGCCAATGGAGGTTTAGTACACTTAGTATAAATGGCAAGGTGAATCATTTTAGGTACCAGTTCATTGGATTGAACTTACCCGTTGGAATCTCTCGAGAGTGCAGAGTGCGACGACGGTGTAATGTGTTGCTCGGCCATAGACGACGCTGGGAAACACACGCGGCTGCTTGTGTGGGGCCTGCGCAGGCCGCCCGCGCCCGCTACCTGTCCGGCACCATGCCCGGGCGTCCGCTATACCGCTGCCTCTGCATCCACCGCACCACGTATATTCCTCCTTCTCACTAACACATCACCACAAAACGCACCTAATCGATTAACGTCACACTCGCTGCACACAAGATTTGCGTTTGTTATACAGCACCGCACCGCACCTACTGATATTCACTGCGCAGCTATCTGGAACAAAGATGAAATATATAGTCAGCAATGTGAACAATGCTGCGTTACATAAACATTTTAACAAATAATTAGTACAAGCTACCTGCCACCAATGCATAGAAGACGACTTCAAAATTAGTAGGGATACTTTTAGAATCACTTTCAAATACGACAATAAGCCTAAATTCACCATTAAAATACCACGTTTTGATGAAATTATCGCAGTAGATGACACATCAAGGACAGCTACAGATACGCTTTTCGTTTCGACATATTTTTCAATCTACACAGCTGGCTGTCAAACAAATGTTGCCATACACATTCGGATGAAAATTTTACCGTATTACAAGAAACTTGCATTTAACATTCAATATTTTAATATCTAACACAAAATTCAAGTTTTATGCGTCGCCGAAACGTTTTATGGTATTGATTTTTCTAATATCACACATTACGTATATTTACCTAAGAATTAGTTCAAAGCTTGGTCTACACTGGTGGATTATAAAGAGATGGAAAATGGTTTCATTCTTGTAAAAATTTCCTTTTACACGCTCAAGGCAAGGAAGGCCTCTTCAGGAATACAAAAAATATCAATAAATTCGGAAAAACCACTTAATTTAATAAAAATCTCCAATAAAATAAAAATTAAATGACTTTAGTCATTGCTTTTTATTTATTTAGGAGGTACAATTATGTTATTCATCAGTAACGTTGAGCGAAAACTTTAACAAAAATATGCTACCAAAGCAGTAGGATATTATGTAATGTAGCAACACTGACTGCAAACAACTTTGCCGACCAACTAGATACCACGAAATCAAAAACAAAGTGGACAGAGACAGACACATTAGCATTTAGTACATACAAACAAGAAATAATACTATAAACACATGAGGCATACACTTGCCTTTATAATAAGGTGAAGCTGACATCTAATTTCGTATATTAAAATTCATAATGCATACCTACGAATAAGACAAATATTCTATTCGCTGTTTATTTTGTACAATTATAAACATTCGAAATAATTTGTCCCATGTGAAGTGCCATAATTGTTCACTTGTTACATTGGGTATTAACGAATATATTTTAGACAAAAGATAATAATTCAAGGGCATTTTTTTTGTTCGCATGTAACGTGACCTGGAAACCGAAATCGAAACAGCCTTCGATTAAAAGAAGTGTTTAATAATGTATATTTATATTGTTCATTGTTTGTCTATAGCTTACTTTCAGTATCGACTTGTTCAAATGCTATATTACATATAAAAGTACGTATGTAAGTGGCATCTCTAGGTTTTGTAGGCGGGGCGTAGGTCCCAGTGGCACTGGTGAACGACCGCGGTCTCGGGGTGTCCGGTCCATCCGGATAAGCCCGTTCGATTTCTTTGCTCATAATAGTACTGCTAAAATGGAAAATTTAATTTACCTCAATTTACATAGACTAGCTACTCATAGATGTCCGAGTTAGATGTAGGTATATTATTCATCATATTTATTAGTAAAAGATCGCAAACGCCCATATGGTGACCTGATTCTGCCAAAATAGCCAAGTGATTGCTGCCCAGAGATATCTAGATTTGCAGATGTGTTACCTTTAATAGACATAGGAGGGAATGCTCAGAAAGATAGAATTTCCCCTTCTATGTGTCCCCTGCTCTGCTAAAAAAAAGGACTGAAAGTGGAATGACAAAACGCAAAATTACTTTCAATTCAAATCAATATTCAGTGTGGTATTGTAATGGTCGAACGGGCTATTCTTTATTCGTGCAACAGATGTTGAAGGCTCTACCACTGGTAAAAAAATTATACACGTTAATCGAAGAATGTAATTGGAAACAAAATATTTAGCAACGACAAGAGGTTGACAGTTTTCGCAAAGTCAATCCTGGCAAGATGGCGGCGCTACGTAAAGTTTTAAAATGTCAATTATTGATCAGGCCGCCATTGCTGGCGTCAATGTTGTAGATTCTATTGTATATAGTATGATCGCTAGTTTCATAAAAAAAACAAATATGCTTACTTCTTTCATACATTTAAGTACCAGGTATTGACTGAGAATGTATTTATTACAGTCCTAAAAGCTGACAGTGGAATATCTCTGCACTAGTTTGCCCGTAAGACATAAGACAATGGTTTTTAATTCTGCCGCCAAGCAGTATTGTGCAAACATTTCTGTGGTATTTAAAAGATAACGCGGGCAAATGACGTAGTTGCGTAGCATATGAAACATCCTATCTTACATTTCAAGGCGAGGGAAAAAACAAGATGAATTTTGCATATAAATACATTTTATAACCTATTACAAAGGTTTCAAATCTATTGAGCTAAATCGATCAAACCCAAGACTCGTAATATTCCTGTATTTATATGAATATTGCGTTTAATACATCGCGTTAGCACGATAGATACCAGAATGAATCTGGGCGTATTGAAATGTTTACAAAAATGGTGAACAACACACTTCATTGTGAATAATTTTACTAAGAATCTAATAGGATTTTGTCCATATAACATATAAATGTAAAATATATGTACATATTTAAACCGTGACACGTAACTTAACAATGCTAACATGTATATTACTTTGAATAATACAATGGCTATGTAATATTACTCGTCATCAAATCTTATCGTTCAACTTCTTAGTGTCTTATATTCGACCAACTGCATCCAACAAAGTCCAGAAACACAATACGTCGTTAATTTGTCGAAGAATAACAGTTGTTATTGTAATAACAGGTGACAGAATTAGTCGCATCGTCGCTGTCGGTAATCAAGGTTGAATTCATCCTCAAAGAAAGTGAATTTAATAAACGCCACTAATGGTCTGTTGACAAATATTTGTTATACAGATAAAAAAAATAAATGTGTTAATTTTATATTCGCTGTATAGTTGTCAGTTCTAACGGTAGATACCTTTAGCCTAAACCGGGCAACAACAACGTCCCGTTTAAAATAAGCCCGTCCGGTTTCAATTCGATCGCGCTTCTCGAGTCGAGCCGCGTCGCGTCGTTCATGTGTGCGGCGGCGACGTTAACAAATAAATATTCGAATGAATAATCGTCCAGGTGGGACAGGCAGGTAGACACTAGTTACACTTACCTGTCGGCCAGGTAAACGTACTTAGCAGAATGAAAATCTTAGTATGGTGTTCGTCGGATATTTGATTCAAGTGTGTCGCCGCGCGCGGGGCTGGGGGCGGTGCATTGCGAGCAAAAACGTGAATTCGCCGATGAGAACGACTTACTTACTACCGATTTGTTATTCCAACATGACCTTCCTTGACTCCGGACGTTATCCTGCCGTCCCCGCACTGATACGCGCATCTATTGTTTCGAATTACTTGTTGTACGCATATTCTTGTATACTTGTTATTCTTTGTGAAATGAGTATAGTAACCTTTTTTTTTATTGAACCAACGAGTATTTTTAGAATTAATTCTGGCACGGGACGTACTATAAACCGCGCAATGCGATTATTGTTTTCGGCTTAAGAAAAATCAATATTTGTATGTTTGTCCTCTTCACGCTTGCAGTTATTGGTTAGAT
This sequence comes from Papilio gigon, assembly GCA_027563995.1. NCBI lineage: Eukaryota > Metazoa > Arthropoda > Insecta > Lepidoptera > Papilionidae > Papilio > Papilio gigon. The sequence goes on from JAODUI010000023.1 coordinate 2,839,570, forward strand.
TGTCTTAATACTGTTGTAGGATGTTAGTGGAAACGATAGAAGGGTTTTACCCCAATAAAATAATTAAAAATATTAGAACTTTTTGCATTAACAACAATCTATTTCAACGTAACGTTTGTATGCATTCCTCTAGGATACTAATGTTGCAGCGACTTGTCCAATAGACGACACCAATCAAACCAGAACGCAATTAAATTAACAAACACTATTCTTTACCAAAGACCGTGTCTTCTGTAAATGCTTTTACTCTTGAATTTGAACGTGTTAGCTTCACAATCATATGAATATTGACAAAACCATGTAATTTACATATAATTATATAATATTTACGTACAATCTTCGACGATACGAGCTCGTGTAATTTCAGTGTTATTCATTAACACAATTAAAACACTTTAGTTTTTTTAATAACTGTAAAGCAGGAAACATTGTAAATATTTTTTTATCATCTATGTATAGTAACTCGGGAACAAACAAATAAAAAAATAATGCGTAAGTATTTTAGTCTACATCAGTGTTGCTAGATTCAGCGAGGCGGAGGCAAGCCTTTGAATTCAATTTTCAGGTCTAGTGCGTCGAGCCGACTGTCGTCTGATGGTGTACCTTCGTTACGATCTGCTTTGTGGAGATTATGCGGCGATGAATATGCTCGTAGTACCATCGAGGAGTCTACATTCATCGCTTCAAGTACTACTCTGGGAATACGATGCGAATGAGTACCACTAATCAGATATCACCCATTTCCTAACATTATTTTTAATTTCCCCAATATGTTTGTTCATGAAGCCACAAGAAGCAGATTGTTACATTTTATTGCACTTATTTGAGTCGGGTAAATTATGAAGTGAGCATTACACGCGTAACGAAATGAACGCTGTCGGGTGTCAGCGGGGGTGAAAGTAAAATCAATTCGTACATCAGCCGCTGCAGCATGGGGGAGTCATCGACCTTGTAGCAGCGAGGTGCGGTGCAGCGCGCCCCCGCCGCCGGCCAAACGCACGGCCGCGCGACCGCTCTGGCCGCCTGCCGGTTCAACGACCGCCCCGAACCCTCCGCACTAACCCTCTGTACTCCTCAAACAAAGATCATATCTCAACAATCAATATAAGGGTTGCCTTTTGTTTATAACTAATTTTTCAATTTATCTAACCTCTTGTAGTCTAAAGTTTGCTTAATTTCTCAGTCATTTTGTAAACTACATGATAGTTCCATTGATTTCAGAGTATCCATAAAGTCGTTATGAATTTGTATCTCGATTCATATCATATCATTTTACTTGAGTACTGTGTAATGCATATTTTGTTAAAAAATCATACAAATATAAACGAACGTAATCAGAACATAACTGTAAATTTCTGTTGGAATGGACCGGCTTGTATACAACTTTTGTCATGTCATTATATTGATTGACAGACTACTTTTTTTAAATTGAATCGATCTACAGACAGTACTGGACCAACTTTTGCATCTTCCAATTTTACTAAAGACTACAAAAATTAATAAATAACAGAGAAATACAAAACTTGTCGTAATTAATAGATCTCAAAGTCATTTAATTGATAATTACTATCAAAAGTTAACACATTTTTTGAAGAATTTATGCTTTTGACTAAAAACTTTGTTGAGCAAAATCTATGTAAATGTTCATTACTCGGTATACCAATGCAAAGTGATGCAAAACATTATATTTGCATTACATATTGCAACTTATCTGCTAACATATTTGTCCCACCCGTCAACATATTAAACAATCGTCTTCAATGACACCGCGCTGTGTGACCTGCGCACACACTCAGCCGGGCTTCATAGCAACAAAATGGCGATCGGAGCAAAACAATTAATAGCGGCATTAACAAATCTACCGAGAAACAGTGTATTTGTATACTCTCGCCAGGGACACGTTAGGCGAGAAATAAAACGGTGCCAGCCGTCGCCGAGTGCTCCATAAACCTGTTTCATGTTTGTATACATACAAGGTCAAATCGTAATGTGCGACATACAACACTGCAGATGTTGGTGCGGCAGCGCCGAGATTACACCGAGCGCCTACGGTGTATAGCTGGCTAATATAGGATGTGTACGTGTGTGTGCATGCAGTCGCCTGCGTCGCGGGGTAGCTGCCTGCGTCGCCTGCCACCGCGCGACTGAAATAGGTACGCCGCGCGCTAAATGAAATCGATTTATGGATAACATTGCCGTCGAAATATCCGGCTGTTGAACAAAATAACCAATCAAATAAAGAAAAGTTTAGTTTCCTATATAACCCGCAATTAAATAAGGGACAGAAATCAAAAACTGACACAAGTACTGTCTCACAATCGTATTCTTTCTTGCACTGTTCAATTAATTTGACGATTATCGACCAACTTTAAACGAGCGTAATCTGGCTATCGAATAAAAAATCGATCAAAAAAATATATATTGTAACAGACTGAGAACGAGTGTAAAATATCTTTATTACATTATATGTATATACATTAATATTATGCAGTCGACCACCGCTGACCTCGGCTACGCCTCCATGCTAATTTTTACCGTACCTATGTTTACAACAACTGCGTTGAGTTGGCTTGCATACGTTATGATCAGAACTCGTTTTATATTTAGAAAAATTGTTAACATCAGACGTGAATATATCACATTAGAATATTTTTAGATAATAAACATAACGACGGTGTATGTATATGCAATTTTCTAGCGTGACACACATACATATATGATTTGATATAATTGATACAAGCGTGACAATTTGAACAACACAGTATTGGATCGTAAATATAAACCACAAGGCTATAGCCGGTTATAAATAAAGGTAACATGATGCGGTCCACATTGACTGCATAGCTCAATCAGTTTTGTTAGACATTTTAATCAGGATATGAACGAAACATAATTTGTGTTTCCCGATAGCAATATTTTTAATATTGATTTGTTTTTTTTTTTTAAAGTTGGATCGTTATAATAAAACTAGCATTAGCCCGCGACTTCGTGCCCGGAATAAAAATGAAAACAAAAAACTTAGTAACATATATGTTCTTTCAATGTTCTTTGTGACCCAAGAGCTTATCCAGTTCTCGAACCGGTAACGTTAGTAAGTCGTATTCGACTGTTGAACAAACGTTACTTTGATTTCGTTCAAAGGGCGCTTAACTTGCACTGCTACATAAACAATTATCATTTAGTTTTATATTAATCTACTACTCAAGTGAAATAAAAAAAATGGAAACAATCGTACCAACCACTTCCAATAAGAAACACAGCTTGTTTATGTAACAGTGAGGTCGATATCGTTATCCGTCAAGTTATCTAAGTTTTATAGCTAGAAAGTTATCAAATTTGAATTGTGAGTAACAATTGTATTGTTATGTTCATTGTTACAGGCTCTTTACAACGAGTTAAATCTATTACACTCAATGCTAATATTATACCTTGTGTGTACTATAAAGGAAATTATATTTTAATTTCTATTATGAAAATTCATAGCTCATTAAAAAAATAGCTTTATAAGTTGGCAAAACATAATTCACCGTACGTGGCGCGGTTTAAAATTTAATTCAAGAGTGCGGAATTATCACATTAAGGTTACCCGGATATGAGGCGAGAATATTCGCCGGAGAACAAAGGACGACGAGGGCTTTAGAGTGGCAATGGAGTGTACAACGAAGCACAAAGACACGTCTTTTACTGTCGCCTTAAACGACGCTCTGCTTGTTGGAGACGATTTAATTATAATACTCTTTAGTAAGCCATAAAGTATGCGTATATTATTTGAGATAAAACGTTTAACCTACTTTATTTTATAAAAAGGGATTTGTATTCATTTATATACTAAAGCAAAGTAAACCCACACAAAGAACGGATATGAACGTTGACACAAAAATCAAAAGTGCAGCTTTCAGCGTTCGGTGAGCAGAGAAAGCCGATGTGGCGTAACACTGCCGCCGCCGCCATGGAGCCGAAAGGTTTCGTGACAGGCGAGCCTCTTGCATAACGCGCGTCCGCCGCGGCATCGAGCAACCGACAGCTCACAGTTAACCTCTCCTCGGATTAACGTGGCATACAAACTAACACAACTCGAACTCGCCGTGGTTTACAGTTAACTGTGACGGTCTCTTGTGAAACGTTTAACAAACGTGTTAGCCGATTTTATAGATGGTAAATTTTACCAGTAATAAAAACTAAATGCGTCTAAAGTGGGCCATCGGATGATAGATTCAGTTCAAGTGTAGGGTCGTTACGCAATTTGCGCAAGTGGGACAACATTGTATATCATTCGGCGAGCTCGCCTCGCGGTCGCTCGCGCCTCCACTAGCGATATATTTTTATTATTTATATATTAAACTAGCTTTCGCCTGCGACTTCTTCCGCGAGTAATTAAAAACACTTAGTATGCAGCCTAAGTGCTATTCTAGACTGTAATCTACCCCACCCGAACTTCATCCACGTGCGTCCAGCTGTTCCATCCATGTATAACATTAGTAAGAAGTAAGATAATGTACCACCAATGATATATCTAATTTTAGAGTACCAACGAATCGTGTCTAATTTTATATTCACAATATTTGATGTCACATTTTCAAAAACCTGTTTCACCAGTTGTTTGTAAACTACGTCTTTTACTACGTTTGTTTACGTTTGCTATCGTCAATGACTTATTTGTTGATCATTCTGTAATGACATATAAAATTTTATAACTTTTTAATTTTCAAATTTACATTGATACATGCACTTTTACAATAGCAACCTCAGGTCGAGATTAAGAAAAAAATGTGAGGTATACGCCATTCTGTAATCTTTGCCTCTTACAATTTTTACAATGATCCGTTCCGCCGTTCAGAAGTTACGTAATACATATCCATCCATCCATACAAACTTTCGTATTTCGTTTTGTGTTATAATAGTTAAAACTAAATGACCCTAACAAGACTTAACTGTGGTATTACATCTAAAGTGTCGCAAGCCAGTATCAAATATAGGTTGCACTGCGTACCGTTAGCCCGGGCAACCGGACACTCAATTACTGGCAGCCAGTCACAATCCACATGGGGACGACTAATAGAAGTTATTTACTGAACGTAAAACCCTACATGTTTCTCCTATATACATATGTATGTAGAGATTCTTAACACACTGCAGATAAACAATGTAGTGTGCTCATTTCTTACCCTAGTTTCCTAAAATATCACAAGCTATTTTAGTTCATTATGCTGGAAGTATATAATTAAAAAAAAACACGTACAATGTCTTTTAAATGTAACTTACGCGTGCACTAATGCCTATTTCGAATAAATGGTTTTCTGTAGTTTAGGATATATTGCTTTTAGCATATAAATATCAGAGTTACACTAAGTATTCAAGTATAGACTAAGTATTCAAGAACACGTATATAATTGGTGTGTGTGCGCATGTTTTTTTTCTCATAAAATTTCTGATTAAATATTCTATATCTAATGACACTTTTATGCCACGGCACTTGAAGGAAACATAATAACATTGTAGGCACGCTTCGAACACTAGCATTACACAACATGATTATTATGATATTAAAATATTTATTGTTGCATTTTTTTCTATATTAAATTAAAATGGAAATGTTAAAAGATCTTGTAACAGATTGTTATGTACCATGGTTTCTTATTTATATTCTCATCACGTTATTGTGGTGCTCAGAGCACTGTACTTTGTGCGCACAATGGATAAGACTCATTTGGTTTCTGTCATTATGAAGTCACACACGATAGGTTTTATATCACGATTTTAATATTACAGGCATAATTTTTGTAGCTCGTAATGTCTGTGATACACATAAGTGTATTGTTTATAATAAGCACGAGTTTTTTAGTTATACGTTAAAGGTAATAACGTGTGTGGCCTGTCTAAATGAGTTCCCGAATTGGCTGTAACTTTAATGGTTCACATATAGAAATGCGGACATGACGGCTGTTGGTGAGAGACAGGTGCCGGTGACTATTCTCGTACAAGACTCGGATTACATAAGATAGCTGTGTTAGTACACTAAATAAGTACATTTTGAATCAAAAATTAATATTGAAGAAACGATTGAATTATCAAAAATATGACTTGGCTAATAAAAATAATGGTATTTTGGTTCTGATTAAAATATTTACCGATATTTTATTTCAGAAAAATAATTGAAAGCATAAAAACTCATTAGTGCCCGACTGTATGCTGGCTTTTCGTTTTATCCATAATCTATGTGTAAGAACCTTGCAGCTAGATTTGTAACACAAGGACGTTCAGTTTTCTCCAACCACACGATAGTTCGAGGTTCTATGTAAAGATTATTAATTTTTCACATTATTCAGATCTTGACACAATATGATAACCTTTACTTTTTAGTTTAACAAACGTAATTTTAGTGAATACTTAAAATATGCATACGCATCAAGTTTAATACATATCAGCGACTATACTTTTATAAATACGGCCACGAAAGTAGGAACTCTGTTCTCGCCTATTTCCACAACCTTAACGAGATGATCGATCATAATATGCGCATTATTATGTTAGTTACGTATGAAAAACCGTTATGTAGTGTATTGTTTTTATAAGAGAAGGGGGGCAAATGAGCGATTGAGTCACAATGGTCATCATTTCGAAGCACATAAACATCTGCAATACTAGAAAAACCAAAGAAGCGCTGCCGGCCTTTGAGAAGGAGGTGCTTTCGCTTCTTGAAAGACCCTAAGTCTTATTGGTTTAGAAATACTGCCGGGGACAGACCATTCCACTACGCAATAATTTACGGTATTTAAAATCTCGCACAGTATTCGCAATCTTCGTTAAATAAACGCAGTCTAAGAGCGTCGTTGGCGTAGCTGTTAAGCGCTGGACTGGACCGGACCGTATTCGACATTGTGCAGGTTCGATTGTTTTTTGGATATCACATGTACATCATCTGACGCTCTTACGGTGAAGAAAAACATCATGATGCAACCTACACATATCTGCGAAGAGATTCGACTATTGTGATGTCAACCAACTCTCACTGGGCTAGCGTGGTTGACTATGGCCTAGTCACCCCTCATAATAGGGTAGGCTCCGAGCCCCTCAGTGGCGACGTATAGTGAGCCGATCATGATTAAATAAACCAATGAAGTAAGATTTTAGAATATAAATAATTTCTTCGGCACACTCTCGAGTAGCGATTCAAGGACTGATCTATTTGTCGTAGAGAAAACAAAAATAGTTTATACGCAGTTTCCAGCTTTAGTACGACTAGGTAATGAAGTCGATGACGGTCGAGACTGGTGCGCGAGCGGTGTGCATCGTGAGGTGCGATTAGAAACCACAAAAGATAATAAACTAATTATAGCGCCGGTCGCACCGCCGCACCAACTGATACCTTATCGACGTTTGTATCAACAAACACCAATCTTACAGTATAACAAACTTTCACAGAGAAATATTACAAGAAGCACGTTCAATTGTTTTATTTCTATCATTTTTATTTTAGCTAGTAGGTACTCTAAAAACTGTCTTAAATTTACCAAAAAGTTAATATTGCAATCCATCATTAATTAAGAAAAAAAAATTACCTACCTACCAAAAAGTTCTTGTTATAAATGCTCGTTTGGTGAATAGAGGTTTCATTCAACTTTTTTCCATTTAACTATCCTCGTAATATGTTTTTAGGTATTATTTTCACGTAAATGTTATTTGAAGAAAATGTATTCGCTGAGGAAGATTAATAACTATGAATGGAGCTTATGTAATTTAATACGAAAACAATCTTGTACTAAAGTCAGTTATAAAGCAATACAAAGGATGCAGCCACCTGCGTTATAGGAGTCTTGGTAATACAAGTTACGTGAGGCTCACGTTTTTTTTTTCTAAATTTTTCTTACAAGGCAATGGTACAATATGTAGAAGGGATCGAGCTAGTTCTCTCGACAAAAAAGAATGCGATCTCATCTTATTCATGGTTCCCAGACAGGTGTGTATGTTCACACACTCGGCTCTGTGTTTCTTGCGCTCCTATGTACGTCCATGTCCCACATTCGTATCAAAATAAACATTTTTAATATCTTAAGGTATATAAATCATCTCGCTATTTATTGCATACTAGACCCATTTTAATAATCAACATAAACAGAGAAAATACAAAGACTTTTAAGGTCCTTTAGTTTGACTTTCAAAATACGGACACAAAACCTATAGAGTATTGAGTATGTAACCGTTAGAGTTTTAATATATTAACAATATGCAATTCTTCAACTATTGTTGCCAAGGTCAATATATCGCTAACAATATCCGGCATAACATCGCAAACAGTCATACGTTTTATAAATGCATTTCTAGACAAATCATAATATATTCGGAGAAGGGTTCATTGTGGGGAGAGGAGAGCAGAGGAGAGGAGAGGGTATCGGCGGGTGCGAAGCCGGCTGGCGGCGCGGCGGCGGCGCTCGTCGGATCGATACGGCCGCGGCGGCCCAGCGGCCCAGCGCTTGCCACCTCGCCCTCGCTCACCTCACCTTGTCCCCGTGCCAATACACTGCCACGACCACTAAAATCTATACTAACTTCCACAATGCAAACAAGAAAGGCATTTCTAACGTATTGAATTCCAAAATAAATGCAACTGTCCTTTTAAAGGTACAAACAGAATAAATTGTAAAACAAATGAGAGGCACAAAGGTGGCGGAAAAATGTATTTGAATGGGGCATCTGTAAATATTATTTATCTAGTAAATAGAATCTCGAAAATGCTATTTCTTAGTTTTCATGTATTGTTTGCGAGATTATCTATAAAGTTAGGGAAATATTAGTAGAGAAAAACTTTGTGGATTTCCAACCTTTTTATTTGTTCCTTAAGTATTCGGTTAAATGTCAAATTAAGGACGTGAACATTCATATATCAATAACAATTTTACATTTTTAAAGCTTCAAATATATTTCTCAGTTGTTCATAAAGCAAAGGGATAAATGTGGGTTGTAAATCGATGTTTAAAATGTCGTCACGTTGTGATACGTCAGTACTGCATTCACGTCTAGGATAAGAAGAAATTTAAGTAAAGTGTATCAAGACCGATATACGTCATACATTTATATAAAAAGCACAAACGTAGTAAATTTCGGTTAATTGCTGGCTGAATCGCCTGTAAAAGGTTCCTAAGCTAGTTAGGTTGGTTACACTAATCCATGACCAACACTCGCGAAATACGCGCCAGGCGTAGAGGAGTTACGAAAACAATAGCCTGTACTGCAGGCATAATTCGATCAAATAATTTTGATTTGCGGTAAAACTATTCAAATTATTGTGAAAGCAGAACAACGATAGCGAATGCCGAGATGCGAGTATTGAGTTTCGCAACAATGAGCGCAGGGGAAAGCATTCATCTCCCACCGTGTCTCTGTCGCTACTCCACCCGACACCAATGCATGCCTTTTTTTTGTAACGGGGAGAAATCTTCAAAAGATACCCTGCCTTCTGGGGGAAAGGTAGGGTTATGTGAGATTCATACTCACTAAAACCACCTCAGTGGCCATCAACAAG
>JAODUI010000023.1:2863302-2873863 GCA_027563995.1 Papilio gigon
GACAAGTACAAGCAGCTCACCGCCAGAGAGTGAGTCGCCTTGCCTATGATTCCACTTAGTTACAATGTCCATCCTATACAGCTAAAAAGAAAATGAGGAAGACAAACTAGAGATAAAAACTATTGTCTTCAAAGAGATTCTATACTTCTAATACTTCAGATATTTTGAACAAAATACTTTGTTGTAGATTCGAAGCGGAGAACCAATTAGAAAGTCTGAAGGAGCACGCGCAGCGCCAAGAGAGCCGGCTACAGAACGCGCACGACGTCATCGCGCTCAACCTGAAGCGCGCCAAGAAACTGTTCGACGACGTCGACGACTGGCGCATATTTAAGGTGTTTTGTTGTCTTTGTTAATTTTCAGTTAAAAATAGTTGTAACCATTGATCGTCTCTTCCACAGTCGACTAATTTACATATCATTCGAAGACTTGATATGCGTATTCTGAGTGGCTACAATGTTCCATCGCATTTGTACGTCAAGGTCATATTCCCGTGACGTCATAACAAGTGTCCACGCTTTCAATATTATGTTCGTCAGTTGTCTATGTACAACCGCAACTACGCGGAGGCGGCGCACACGGCGCTGCAGAGCGTGCAGCAGGCGTGCGCGGGGGTGCGCGGTGCGCACGCGCAGCTCGCCGTGCTGCTGTGTAGCGAGGATGTGCGCCGCAACCTCTCACGCCACAACATGCGTCTGAACTCCTACATAGAAAGGTGACAGTACACAATATTAAAACGAAAACTTCGTAAAAAAAATCGCGAACGGATGGACGTGAAATTTGACATAGTTAAGATAATTGTGGACGGATATGCAATCAACCATTTTTTATTCCTTGAATATGGGTAAGAGGATGTAATATGGGTAACAATAAAAAAGGGCTATAATATGTGTTGACGAAGTTTCTGCCGTGCACCAACAGATGTCGCTGGGCTGAGACATTATTTACTTCAATCGCGGTGTGTATATTATTGTCCGCCACATTTACATTCCCCGCTGGCCGCAGATATCTTTGGATTATTGGTCGGTGTCCTTGCGTTCTAATATTGTCGTTTAGTAGATATTGTTTGCTTATTTTCGTTGGTCGAGTTGATCATTTTGAACAAGGTTTGTAGGTTAACAATATGACTGTTTCCCGGCAGGATCATCGCGAGCGAGTCCGCTGCATCGCTGGGCCCGCTGCCACAGCTAGAAGGTTACAATTGATTTCTTCTACATGATAACGTACACACCGAGATATAGCTTGAGCAACATCAATATAGCGAAAGAGTAATAGATATTCCATTAGGTTTTTTTTCCTCCGTGGGTTTTCCCGCCCCCCCCCCCTCCCGTTTTCTACTCTTGTTTTTTTGCAAATACTTGATGAAACATATTCATAAAAGAAACATATTTGGAACATATGTTCTTCGGTACAATAAAATATTTTTCTCCAAGATAAAAGCTTGTTCGTGTATTGTTTATGCATTTTGTTTAGAATCGGTGTTCTCCGATTCCGTGAAGTCGTCCCGGAGCGGCGTCAGCATGGCCAGCGGCTACACCAAGCGTCTCTCGGTCTTCCGCAAGACTCTCGCGCCGAAAGTCGGCGAGCAGAGTGTCAGTATTAAATATCATATTACGAAATAGGTCCAGTTATTTTTTAGTGTCGTTATTATTATCGAAAAACATTATTATTTTTTCCTTTTTTTATCAAATTCAATAGTTTTTTGTTACCGTAGCAACGATTATCATTTTTATTTCACATTTTACAGATCGCTGATGATATTCCTGATCAAGGTAAATATTTTGTTTCCTTATTTTTTTTTAAATTAGTACTTTGTTCATTCAGTCGTCAAGTTATTCCCGGACAAGTTCAAGTAACGCATCCTGATAGATTAAAAAAAACACTGGTTATATATTACGTACAAATCTTGATATAAAACATTTCTGCCTAGGTTTAACTTATAAGACAATGAATTCTGTACAGTAATGATCTGTTTTAAAGCTCGGAGGTCAACGGTGTCCCTGCGCGTCATAAACCTAGGCATCAGGGAGCCCCAGCTGGCGGAGTCTTCCGACATGTGCACCTCCAGAGCATTCCATTGATAATCGAAATACCGATTTTTTTGAATCAACAATGTTTGTGTGAGTTTTATAATGTTTTGTTTCATATCGCTTTATTAAATTTACATTTCTTTAGTAACAAATTGTTTTATTTCTTGTTTTTACCTTACTGATTCAAGGTAATATTTTTCGAGTGTGTTTTGTATGAGACTTTTTTTTATGAATTTTAAAATGAGTCTGCCAGACACAATGGAGTATTGTGTAATCTGCGTTAGTATAATAAACAATATGAGCGGTTGATTAGAATTAGAAATTTCTCGCCCCCTAATTTTTTTGTGTGTGAACCTAGTTTAGGAATTAAGATTCGAGTTTCAAGTGTGTACTTCTATTATAAACACCAGATTCAAAAATGAATTTTCAAACAACAAAAATTAAAAATTAACAAAAAGCAAAGGTTTCTACCTATTTGAAATAACGTTTGTTTTTTTCAGGCAACAACTTTTGTTATGAATAAACACAAGAACACTCGTTGTTATAATAATTCATCTTTATTAACATCATAATTCTAATTTTGAAATATACATCACATACTGTCTTTTAAAATAAACATGAAAACAATGTCTGAATCTGGCAAGATACAACAGATGGGTGTTACAATGGACAAGGTGGGATCGGGAGTTATTGACGGGTCTGTAACTTATATTTGATGCAAATGCTAACAATACAAGCTGTCTACTTTAATTACGTGCTATAGAAAGTATTGTGTAAGTAAGCTCTAGTTGAGGTACATTCTCATATACCCGGAACATCCCATTTTACAAACACTAGAAAACATTTCTAATACATCACACTCTAAAAACAGATGCTGACAATATTTTAAAAGGAAATTAAAAACATACACTTATTTCATTAATTTGTCATGAATTCATACGATAAAGTAAAATTATGCATTATTTATACAATTCAGGAACTATCATCAGAACTTTGTCAAGTTATTGATAAGAAAATAGGCCATATCAAATGTAAAAGAAGACCTTATTTAAGTGCATCTTTTCTAGTTTTTTTTTTAAATTCCATTTTTTAAAATAGAAATATAAATAAATTACAGTGTAAATACTTCAACGAGCTTAAAAAGTAGATAAAATAATACATCACAATACTAAGTCCGCAGTGGGCCGCAGTGTGGCCGTGTATGAACAGTAAAAATTATTGGTAATAAATATGACACCATGCATTCCATTACAAAATTTGAAATCGACACCAAATTGTGTCATGGAAATATCATTACAAATGAAATGTAAGCAAATGCCTGTATAATTTTACAATAAATGAGTGTTCAATTTGTCTAACACATAATTGTGGCAATTTATAATAGTATAGTGATTCTAACACTGTTTACAATCTACTTCATAAGATAGTTCATTGTGTAATTTACATTCCAAACATAGAAAATTAGCTACTCCACAAAAAGGACACAGTGGCTGGAATACGAGCTGCCAAAACCAAATAACATTGGGATTTCAATAGTGAGCAAGCCGTGTGTGGACCTGCAGAGGCTCCGCCTTGTCGCAAGATGTATCCGACTACGCTTCACTTCACGTCGCCATATCGGCCTTTCACTTATTTCAAACAGTGTTAGAATATCAAAACGTCATAAGTCAGGGAAACGCAGAGGATCTTCTAAATAGTCTTCAGGTATAATAAACAGATCGGGAGGTATATTGTCACGGAAATCAAACTTTTGAAAAGTAATTTTTGCAGTAACTGTTGGTAGAATTGGTATATCTATTTTGACTGGGAAGCCCTTGGGTAGCTTCATGGCTACAAATTGTCGTAACTTAGCAAAGTGTTTGAATGGAGCTATTACTTCCAAAACATTTAATAACATGTCCACACTTAGCGGGAACTCATCACTCATGGCAATGGTAGCTCGGAAGTTCCTCGAGGACTCTTTGTACACTAGCTCTCTTCCCAAGCTGGGATATTGTCCTGGAGTAGATGCTATGTAAGTCTGCCAGTTCACACCACTCTCTGGGGGAGGGTTTAAAGACGCACGCCGTGTGGGTTCACCGTTGGTGTCCAAATTTTGTGTATTCCCTTTGGTAAGACTTTCAATAATTGCTTTATTTTTCTGCAGATCATCAGTTGATAAGTGCTCTCTGCGTTTTCGAGATTCCAGAACTAGCCCTGTTATTGTGTAGATATCACTTTTGTAGAGACCAGCGACAGTTTCTTTGCGATCTTCACGAAATATCCAACCAGACTGAGCCCTAGAAAACAGTATTCCTTTGGTAGACATCTGTGCTGCTAGAATATCACTTGACATTAATATATCAACCTCATCTTCAATTTCATTTTCAGTTTCTTCATAACGAACTCGTTGATATACCTTGGCTTTATTGTCTAGAACAGTTAAGGCCTCACCTTGAGGTTTTTCGCCTTGAAAAATAAATGAAATATCACCTCTCTCCCACTTCATATCAGAAAAATCCACTAGTGTTGTATCCAGCCTGATACCTGAGCCCGATTTATAGATTTTACATACATCTGAAGGCAATATTCTAGAAACTAACGGAACCCATGAATGGAAATCCCACTTCAGTTCCATGTAAAAATCTTGTATTTGAGCAAGGGCTCTAATTAGGTCAGGCCTTCTTCGGTCCATTTGCTCTCTGGCTTGTTGCTTTAACTTGCGAACAAGTGAGGATATTGTCTGTCTGTCTCCATAACTGATAGCCTCTGCGAGAGGCGACCAGCCAGCGAGGTTTTTGACTTTGACTGGTGCACCGTGAGCAAGTAAGAGTTGTACACATTCTTTGCGGCCCAGCATAACCGCCAAGTGCAGGGCCGTATTGCCATGTTTATCTTTGCAAGTGATGTCATTGAATCTTAGTAATGAAGATAGTTTACGTACGTCTCCAACGAAAACACATTCGTGTAAAGGGAACGTTTCTTCCTCTTTTTTACAGACGGAATTAGACATCGCGTGCGTACCGATTGTGTCAAATGATTACTTACATTAGTCACTAATTACAAAAAATCTCCAGTAAAAAGGAATAAATATCTAATCAAAGAGATAAGATTAGTTTCAGAGAAATTACCAATATCGTACACATGATTTCGGTTAGTGTCCAATGCGATTCAAGAAACTATCAAAATATTTCATGTTTCTTTGCCTGGCACAAAAGCTGTGATATGTAATCAACTCGCTTGCACTAAAATATAATCTTCATTTTAATATTTAATAATTTAATTGGTTTATTGCACTAATTTACATCGAACAGTTGCAGCTAATTGAATGACAGTGACACACTGACGGCGGCTGTCAATGTTATTAGGCCAGTGAAACACGGCGTTCTTTGATATATTGGGAGGATTTATTTGTGTTTTTGTACAGATCTTAAACAAGTCCCAGTCCTATGTAAAATGTTAGTAACAGTAAGCCAGTAAAACATTGAAATTCAATTACTCATATTGTGGAAAAATTTATAACAATTTACAATGAAATAAAAATGTGTTCCGTTTACAAACTGATGCTGACCGACCATTTTCTTATTCGATTTTGATTTGTGATTTAATTTATTTAACTTGCATTTAATCACCATTTATTAAATCGGGTATCTTTTGAGCCTTTTATCCAATAAGTTTAAATACAAAGCAAGTTTGCGATTATCTTAAAGTTTATAATATGTCATCGGCAAATTGAAAACCCTGCCCGTTTAGATTTTCCAAAGCAAATTGTAAAGTTATAAATTAATTGGAGCCGTACATCCCACCATCATATGTATCTACGTATTAGTGCGGCTGTTATGATATTGGGTGAAATTAAAAAAGACGTCAGATGAAGCTAGGTATATAAAAGTGGATTTCAAGGAGTAAGTAGAAACGGAAGGGATTATGGCTCCTGCGGCACATCGAAGCACACAAAAGTATACAGGTAGGATTTTTTATGAGAAGGAAGCAAAAGCGACATAGATATGGAAAGGTTGAAATTTTTGGTTTACAATTAGCGATGACGAGTAAAACTTCTGACAAGACAGTAATTTCCAAATGTATCCCATTATTTTTAAAAATAAGTGAAACTACATGACTACGAAAATTAGTAGATAATTGATGATTTTAGTTACTTTACATTACGTACCATTTGATACTTTCATTAAAATAACTGCTGTTAAAGTTTCTTGCTTTTTGCAGGTTAGTGCAACCAAAAGTGGTGATTCCGTTAGTTTGAATTTCAAGAATAAAAATTATCGCATTTCGTAATAGAATACCATGGAAATATTAAATAGTATAGTTTGTTACTCACCAATTAAGTATTTTTTTATATTTCTAATGATACTAAATCAGTTGTCTAAATTCCATCACCCAAAAGCATGAGTAGCAGTAGTGGGTACAAAATATCGCGGCTTTCTTTTTCTTTGATGATAATTGGTGGTGGCTGCGAGTACGGGCAAGATGGCGCTGCGCCGCAGCACGAATATTGACATGATACCGTGTAAATCTAAAAAAAAAATCAATATTAACTATGTTTAACCTCTTAAATATTTAAAAAGTTATTGTTTGTACACTCACGTTTATGATGAAAACAAAAGCAAAACAAATTAATAAAAATTTGGACGCCATTTTAGGTAGCGTGTGACAGGGCAGACATTACCGACTTTTTCAAGTTTTATATGTATAAGTCTGCGATTTTCATCACATTGTTGAGTAATAACATTATTGAAATAATTTTGTTTGTAAGTAGAATATGTTATATGACATTTAGTCACGTAGGAATTGCTAACTATTGCGAAAACGCATTACGCTTCTTTCGGTTTTTTATTGAATAAATTAGCAAATATACTAGAAGCATGTGGGAGTTTTATGAAATAGTGAATACAGTGACAGGAAAAGGTAACGGGACTAGAGTAACGCTGCAACAAACCACGGATTAGGTTTATAATGTTTTATCCTTCCTCAATGAATAATAGGTAAATTAACAGATTTCAGTTATTTCCAGGAAATAAACAAATTATAATGTATCTAAGCCATACGTAATATATCATGCAGTATTTGCATTATGCAATAAATTGTAATATAGGAAAGTGATGAGCTAATGAGATCTCGATTTTGCCTATGGTTACTGAGAAGTATTTTGTTCGTGGATAAACTAAAAAAATACAGTTTATCGTGCTTATAAAAGTAGAAAGAGGCGCATTGGGCACGCAGGGATAAGCGTAAACAAAAGCACTGAGACCTCAAAATGTTTCCCCTTTAATAAGAATCAACCTGGACTTCTATTCAGGCTGCTAAGGCAGTAACTTATGTCATATTTTTAAACAAATTCTACACTACCGATTTTCCTTAGAAATCGACAAAGGAGTATCAGTGGGGCAGATAGTATCAGACGGAATGTGAAATTAAATAGTTAAGTTATTTTGATTTGATATTTTCCTACTTTTTGATTTTTAAATCAACGTTCTGTTTATGTTTTATTAATTTGATCTAATTCTTTAACTCGTTTCTAAACGATTACTTCACCATACATCTGTTGTTATAGATAGATGTCGTTTATGTCGTTGTTTTGAAGCGGTGTGTAAAATTGACAGATGCGCAAAGTGTGATATTCAAGATAATTGTTACATTTTCTTCGTACTTTAAGAAAAATAATACTTTTAGATATTTGAAAATTAACAAACCTTTTGGCATTTAACCGCTTAGTTGGTTCTCATTTCGTTTCCTTGATGTTTTTTCTTGTTTAAAGCTATTTTGAAAACATTGTTTTGCTTCATTGAATTGTAATTTATATTGATTGTGCATAAATAGTAAATTTGTTCGTAACATATGAAATCGGTAGTGGACAAAAGACGCATACTATAGTTGCATTAATTATGTTTATAGTAATAATAAACTTTTTCTATAGTTTTAATAATATTATTTAATAAGTGGGTAATCCGGTTGCATTAACATTGAACAGTGCACCTCGAGTGTTGAAGATCAGTGCAATAAAGGCCTCCGACAATGTAAGTGTTATAAGTTTAGTAAATTTACAGGTATTTAATGGAGCATGACTGACTACTGATCATTTTTCGTATTTTTAACATTTGTAATTTTTATCTATTTAACTTAATCTTTATTCTAAACTGTTTTAACAATTTATGATTGTGTGTAGAATATAATATAATCCCGGATATTGTCTAACAACGCTGACTTTATTAACAATATACAATAACAGAAAAAAAAAATTAAATATATGTAATTAAAACTATGTTTTTTAATTTTTTATTATTCAGATCAGACTTTAAAATATTTCATCTAATAATCCATATTTAAACAAGATATTCTCATAACTGTCAGTTTAGAAATAATGTTCCATAATTTTTTTTTACTTATTTAACTAGCATAAATGATTGTGGCTATAATATTTTTGGCTTCAAGGTACAGTAGCCAGGTCATAAAATCTTGAAAAAAATAATGCTGGACTATTTAATAACAAAGTATAAGATTTTCATAGTACTATAATAGTGTTTATTGTGTACATTAAATTGTTGGATGGAAAAATAATAGTGTTTACAAGTTGGTCCACAGTGTTATCTATGTAAGGTTATCAGTCAAAGCCGGCTTTCATATTGGAATGTTTTCCTTTTCTTAAGGTAGAATGTTACTACATTTCTTTGTCTTTAATATACTTTACACATTAATAATGATAAAAAAAATATTCATCAATTCCTTTAGAATTATCGTCTTGATTTTTCTGTAGGCTACAAACAATGTTTACAAGTTATAAATAAAAAAAAAGGTGGAAATGTACATAATAGTTATGGTAAATGTCGTCTAGGCTAGAGATCAACAGGTGATTCTTATTAAGCGGTTCGACCCACTGAGCAAACTACACAATGAGTATTTTTATTTTGATAATAGGCCGACAAGATATACCCCAATCTTTTATAAGGTAAAACGTTGTTTACATGCTCTCATACTCTCTTCGCTATTACCACCAGACTATTATAATTTTTCATTCAATAAATGCAAATTCCAACAGGAAATTCTAAGCTTCGATTATTTCACTCCTTTCTACATTCAAACTTTTTCTATAGAGTTGTTGATAAAATGGTTAGCATAGTTTCATATATCTAATTTAAAGGTAAGAACATTTTCATCATGAGCTCCCTATACTTCCCAGTCAGGGGCTCGGAATCTATCCTATTGTTAGGCTACACTGGCCCAGTAAGGATTGGTTGACTTCATATTTGACTAAATTTCTTTGTTGATATGTACTGGTGGTCTTTATGTTTTTATGAATTGAAGTTCTTTAGATATAGATTTAATTACGTGAAACTTATTGCGACAAGCAATGAAGATTTCAATATTACTTTTTAACAACGCATTCTGCATTTAAGTTAGCGTAAATTCTATTGTTTTTTTTAATGCTGAAAATGATGAATACTGTTCATAAATTTTCGGTTTTCGTTTCCTCAATAACCAACGAACATTGACTACTGGACTGGAATATGTCGGCTTTAATTTCTGACGGAATTAATACAATAAAACAATGTGATCATTTATGTCAACTAAAATGAGCAACAATAGCTGTATGTACACATTAAGAAAGCATTTGTGATTATAATTCACACAGTACAAAGGAGGTCCATATTTAAAACAGTGACGTAGTCAAAACTTGACGTCGGCACGAAGTGCGCACATACATTACTGTCGAGAAACTTGAAAAGGCCAAAGCAAAGCTGTTGGTAGAACGTCATAGCTGTCCCGTGCGAAGAGTAAGCGAAGTAATTAATTCGTTTGAAATAATCAATATTTAACTCACTCTGAGCACTTTCGGTACGGCTTCATCCGCACGACATATTTACGTAACAATTTCCAATTTATTTACCCCCTATGTTTAATGGCGTGATAATATGTAATATAAAACTAAACGTAAATGTAGTGTTTGTTGCTACGAAAAGGATTATTCAAGTCTGCGCCTCGGTTACTGAGATCTTACAAAACAAAGTACAAAAATGGTATAGATAAATAAATGAGATGTAAGTTCCGATTGATATCGAATAACCGGGATCTTCAGACGTCGGAGACATCCATCCGCTTGTTATCCGGAGCTTGTGAAGAGATATTGAGATTCTTTGTGGATTGTCGCGTCATTAAGAGTAGTCGGAGTGAATAGTAATGTAGTCGGTAGGAGTCGTTCTTGCTCTCCACGAAGCATTCTACGATCTCAAATGCAGTTATCATAAATCAAATATTGTTTTTATCAATGTTATTTCCTAACAATTCTTTCAATAGATTATCCGACTAAACATTCAACTATTGTATATGGCTGTTGCATTCGTGTAATTTGCTAGTACAAATAGTCCGCTCGATACAACGAACTTAATTAGTGGCCAGTACATGTGTACCAGCTTTTTCTCTCTGTGTATCTCCTCATGGAAATACCGTTGCTTGAAATGATATTACCATACTTGTTAATTCGGTAGCCTAAGAAAGTCACTTCCTTGACACCGAAAGTACATTTTGCTGCATTAATTACG
>JAODUI010000023.1:2873963-2885402 GCA_027563995.1 Papilio gigon
GTGAGCGCTGTCAGTGCATTGACTTCACATATTGAATTACTTCACATATGTGCAGACATCATCAGCTCACTATACGTACCCACTCTCTGTGCTCGCTGCCTACCCTATATCAGTGACTAGTCCACAGTCAGCGCTGTCAGTGCATTGACTGAACACATATTGAATTACTTCACATATGTGCAGATATATATACCTTCGTCGTAGAGTCATGTACGTATGATAGAAAATCGAAATACATTGGTATTGGGGATCGAAGCTGAACAATGTCGAGTAGGGTCCGGTCAAAGTTAACTGCGCCCTTGACGCTCTAGTCTAGTCTAGTTGTTTACAATGTTTCTATGTTCTTCATTTGTAAAGAATACATGTTCTGTGAGGGCATACTTCACCGGGCGAGGGAGTCTGATTGGTTTCATTCGCTTTGAGTTTGATAACCGAGGGTCGATGAACATTGAGAGACAGGACCTGTACGTTCCTTCTGTAATAACAATGAACAATCCATTAATACGGTAGTTAACTCGCTTGTTTGTCCATCCCATAAACTAGACTGGCTCTTTTCGCCGAACATTCAATTTTTGTTGGTTTTTCATTGTACCAAATTTTATTACGTAATTTTTTTTTTGTAAAAGAAGGTGGCAAACTAGTGACGGAATGACAAAGGTGGTCATCGACATCCGCAACACTAGGAACCGATGCGGTGGCTTTGAGAAAGTTGCTCGCTTCTTGAAGGGCCCTAAATCGTATTGGTTTGGAAATACCGCCGAAGACTTCCTTCTCTTATAAAAAAATGGAGATTTTCATCTATTACAATCTTTGTGAACAGTTGTATAAACAAAACGCTAATAGCCTTATGGTTATGGTATCGTATTACAGAGCGGTCCTGAGTTCGAATCCTAACATTCGACTATTAACATAAACCATATCTTAACACAAGCTTTTTCAAGCTTACCAGGAATGATAACAATACATGTTAGTAAATTACAATTGTTATATTAAAAAAAACTTCGATACAACGCTTGCCTAGTCCGTTTTAGTATGTTCAAATTCAATTTCGGATGAACATTGTTAATTACATTGCATTCGCCGTATTGACGTTTTAGTATTCGAAAACGAGATTTGCCAAATATTACGACCTCTGAAATCGTAAACCAACTTTGGCGAATTTAATCACAATACAGGATGCCGCCGCATCCCATTGCTTTCACGTTACATTGTTCCAAACTAGGATATTTCTGTAATACACGCACTAACAACGCCAATATCCTAATGATACAGACCAATCTAGCACGTTCGCTGAGGCACCAATTTTTGCGTATTTACCGTTCCTGCAGTACGAGATGTTATCCCGCTTGGTGACTAGACCTTAGCCGACACGCGGTTCATTAGACCCCACCTTTTTTAACAAATATATGTCCTTCGTACGACAAAGAAGTACACGTTTATTGCCGCAGGGAAGTTGCATCAGGGATGATTTAGGCCTCGTTTCGCTGCGAACCTGTTAGCCATGTCGAATCTCACCATCCGACCATCGACCCATATACGAGTTTAATCTTAGTTGAAATGGTCACGAGAAATATTAGTAAATTAACTAAAATCTACTAACATTCTTTTAAAAAAACAGATTTATTAAAGAACAATATGGCGATGTATTTTTCTTTGTTTTTAAATGTTAGTCATAATCGATTTACTAATATTTCTTGTAACCATTCCAACTAAGATTGAACTTGTGTTATATGGTTCATAATAGTCGGACGGATTCGAACACACGACCGCTAGATCAGTAGTCAGTACACTAATCATTACACTATTGGTGCTTCAATTGACAAAACATTTTTCAAATCGATTGTTTCTGACTTTATTTGATACATATACGTTACTATGACAACCTTGAGTAGTTCTTTCGTCACTTTCTCGGATGATTTTTCCAATTCACTCAACCCCTAAGTGTAACACCGTGATGGTATCCTAAAGACCTGTATGTGTAGTGGTTGTTTGTTCAAGAATAATTCAAATTTGCGTATTTGCTGAGATCATAAATAACAGATAGTAAAGTTTACAAAGGTCAATGAAGGTCATCTACATTATGACGTTTAGTGTTATATTTGTACGGCACAGTCATACTCAAAATGTTTTTCCTTGAATTAAACATAATGTTTATTTTATAAGAATAGAAAATACAAGTTTGTTATACCAAAGAGATGTTGAAAGATGTTTATTTGTTACAAAGCATCGTCTTTTGAAGGGAAACCTTTAGACGGGAGTTTTCATTTACTTTTTAATGTTTTCTTTCAACAAAGTTAGTGGCTGGAAGGTTGATATTGTAGAACAAGGGAGTAGATGGTTGATAAATTAATAAAAGATAAGAAATAGTTTACATAATGTATTATGTACTAGCTGACATATTATTCCATACTTCCTTATCATTTGTTAACCTTTTGACATCAGGTAACATTACAAAAAAATACAAAAATAGTTCCATAAATTCCTTTATTGCGATCAACAACAATATGGAGACGGTTGGGTTGGGGACCAGGAGTGTGGGACGTCCTCACTACAGGTGGACCGACGACATAGTGCGGACGGCAGGAAGTCGTTGCATGCGGAAGGCGGAGGACCGCATACTGTGAAAGGTTTTGGGAAAGGACTTTGTTCAGCTGTGAGCAGACAAGAGCTGATGATGGTGATGATGATGATTGCCTGCCCTGTTCCCTAAAGGGTTCAGCACAGTACATCCATACATCTCTGTCAGCTCACATCTGAACTTACATATTTATCATTCAGTCTTCCTCTACCTTTATAGCCATCAATCTCATCACGTTCTTGTTAATATCAGTAAATAATAATAATAAAAAACGTCATTATATCTTTTGCGTAGTTTTTATTCGATTGTAATTGGGCAACGAATTTAATTTTTTTGTATTTCGTTCAATCAGTGACCACTGTAGGTAAATTCGCAGTACTGTTCGTGATTAAGGCAAAAGCAACAAACACTCGCAGCGCCATCTATCAAGCTATCCCAGCGCTTACATCCGCCATCCGTCTACGATACTGATTTATTAGAGTCGCGGCGGAACGGCGGGGGAGCGCTAGCGGGTCCGTAGGGCATACAATAAAAACATGCGGTTAAGGTTTTTTTTTCGAATGTGCTTCTGTTAATTAATCATATATATTATTATTATTATATTGTAACAACTCAGGTAACTAATTTTTTTACATTTACAGTACCGATAAATTCAATCGGAAATTACATCGAATATTGATATGCGTCTAATTATCATTCAAGGTAGGGGCAGTTATCTTAACAAACACATTTATAGTCAATTTTACGTAAAATTAGCAAACACTATACACTGTATCCAGAGTAGAGATGTTAGAGTTCTTCGGTTCCGAAAGAACGAAAGTTCCGATTACGTTTCGTTAAATGTAATCGGAAGTTATCTATGAAGTCGATATGCTCGTAATATATAAAATTAGCAGACAATTACTGTTTTTAATTGAAAATTTTTGTGTTGTATAGTCCAGTTATCATGTAAGGCTATACATCACGCGACGTGCAATAGGAGCGGAGCAGTCAGCTCAATTCAAACTCGACAGCTTTATATCAGTATAGATTGTTAAAGTGTATGCCATTATTTTATTAGACCTATCTTTTATCTTTATCTCAATTTCCAATATAACACTTCAGTTACATCCTTGATATAAACTGCAATATAAGTTAAAATATCAAACCATCTTCGTATTAATTCTACTCCCACTTAATCCCTACACAATCGTGAGAAAAAAATTAATACTACAATTGTTACAATAAATAAAAAAAAATTGTTCCCATGATGGCCACCGACATCAGTTGCATCATAGATACATACCACCCCTAATTGTCTGTGATCTATGCCCGCACGCTTCAGACACGTGTCTCGTCGCGTGACCCGTCAGAGATACGTAAGGGGTCCCACCCTTTCAAAGAGGGTCTCGTAACCTCACCGTGGAACATATGAGATATAAATGTGTGACTTCCAAGTATTTTTGTTTTATTAAAATATTAGTAGATTATAGTTAATTAACTAACATTTCTTGTAACTAACCTAAATAAGTTTGAACTTGTATTAGGATATGATACACAAAAGTCGGTACAAATTCTTTTTTTCTTTGTCAAAATAACTTTACTGAATTTAGTAAACAATGCAATTCAATCGACTTAAGTCAACGCAACTTCCTGCCGCGTTGCGGAACGGTATGTCCTCTGCGGTATTTCCAAACCGACATGCATTGGATCTATGGAATATTAGTTAAATAGTTAAACGAAATTTGCAGTGAAATAGAGCTGATGACGCCGCCCACCACCCCCCAGCCCTCGCCGGCCTGGCAGCGACGCTTCTCCACCATGGCATATGTTGACTGTTATGAATGTTAAATAACATTGAAACTCCAATTGATATCGCTTTTTAACTCTTTATCCTTAACTTTCCTAACCCACACTAGATAGTGAATGTGCGATGTACCTAATACGAAAGAAAAATATTGCTGCGCATTGTGTTCTGTCCTTCTGCCGTACTCAGAGTCGTTTATTGGTTTCTTTATGTAGTAGTACACTAAGAGTGATTACTTAACCTATCTGAGTGTGGTTGTTAGAGTAATAATTATCCTTGATGATATAATACCTCTGTCTCTTTTAGTAATAACAATAAGTAACAAACCTGCATCTTGTTTTCGTTTACTCGTTAAAAATAAGGCATTTTTTATCGTAAGAAAAAAAGTAAAAAGGATTGTTTATGGCTACAGAGCAAGAAGACTGGAGAGTGAATTCAGATATGAGGGTTGATAGAATTATATGGAAGAGTAGTACGCACTGTGCTGACTCCTCGTGTGGGAAGGACATGCTGGTGATGAAAATGAAACAGCTTTGAAGGAGCTGTCAAAAAAAACAAAATGACGTAAAAGTGTTACACGGCCCATAAGCGATACTTCACGGCTACCGAGATGCCGACACAGCAGTTTTGACGTTTTGACACATTGATAAATACGTTTTGACTGAGGCAATACCTTGTTGCCTCACTGATCCAGAGGTCCAAAATGATTGCATTTTGTTTAAAGGTCACTGTATTAACACGCGATCCTTCTTGCCGGTTACACTTTATAGTTGCGATTTACGTTTGTAATTAAACACTTAACGTAAATACTAAATTTATTTAAAACAGTACAGATTTTTCCCGTGACCTTGTCCGCACTGAATTAAAAAAGCTTGAGAAGGGGCAATGTGTACATTTTTTGGAATTACCTGCAAACAAACATCTAAACTTTTTCGTTTATAATATTTGTACGATAATTAATGTACAAAGATTATTTTCTATCCGACATTACTAACTTCCTTATGTCACTCGCACTGGCAGTCGATAAACAATATAGTCTTTTGAAGAAAAAAAATGAAAACGTTAACAATAAAATATCTCAGTGAAATATAAACTTCATGGTTCGAATACTTCCTGCAATACAAAGAGCAAATTTCAAAAGTAAATATCAATGGCAACGAATTGTTAACGCTATCGTTGCGTATAAAGAAAATCTGAAAAGATCAGTTAACCTAAATACGTGTGTTGAAGGTGAGGCTCTTAATCCCTTTATCGACTTTGTAACTGTTAGCAACTTACGTTTAAGTTAATTATGCTGATCTTGTTTTTAATTTTATTAATACTTGATTATTCACTAACATTTTAATAGATTTTTCTTAATTTACTAATACTTCTTGTAACCATTCTTGGTAAGCTTGAAAAAGCTTGTGTTAGGAATGGTCCACAACAATAGTTGAATCGTGGGATTCGAACCAGCGACCGCTAGATCGGTAGTCCGTAACCATAACCATAAGGCTAATGGCGCTTTTTTATATTAAGACGATAGTTCTATTAAACGACTTCAAACAGGAGGAGTTTCTCAATTAGTCTGTATTTTTAGAAGACGATGCGTTAATATGTTTTTGTATTGTACTGTGTTCTAGAACGAAAATTTACGATAAAGTATTCGACATCGATTCAAATTGTATGAGATCTGTCAGTGTACTCTCCATCTGATAGGGGTCGCTGTGAAAATCTCACAAGTTTTGTCTATGTAGATACGAATGCTAGTTCGCAAATTGTCTTGTCAGGCTCACTGAACTTTAGAAAAAGAACAACCTTGGATTGGTTTATATTGGTGTTATTTTCAATCGTAGAGTTTTACACTTTGTTTACTCACCACTAACAAGTACGTATGTAAGATTTGTTTATAATATTTATCTTTGTTAATGTACACATATAAAAGCATATCTGCGTGTAGTATTTCTGTATTTCAGCATGTTATTAACATGAACGCATCTGTCCTTTCAGTCACGTGTTTATTATCTTCCCGTAATATCGCGCATGCTTCGTGTTTCTAATTATAAACTAAATTCAAATTGAATGCATTCATTTTAAAGTCGTAACTGTGGAATGCTTTTGACGTACCTTTACGATGATTGCAATTTTCAGTAGTTAATATTCTGCAAGTTGCAGGAAATCCTGTTTGGAAATAAATTTATATCTGCATAAAATTGTGATACGACTGACGCAATGGAAATGCATTGCAAAATTGATCCTATATTAACTTTAATTCGACTTTGAATATTATTATTAGTCTTCGCGTCTGAGAGTTGCCGTTCGTAAAATGTCAATAGTCACAAAACTATTGTCAATTTTTTAATATTAACATACTACTTATAAAAATGGGTAACTCACCGTATAAATCAGTGACGGTACCGACTAGTTTCGTGCCCATCGGGGACTCTTCTTCAGGGTGAGTGGGATTGGTACAGAGCAGTGAGCGACGGGTCGCGCCCGACTAATTTCGACCCTATCGGGGGCTCGAAACTAGTCGGTACCGACACCGATTTACATGTGAGTTAAGCCGTTTTTATAAGAAGTGTAGTGAAATGTCTTTCGAAAGTGTTGATAATTTAATATTAACTATTATTTATTTTTTAATAGCATTATAGATTTAGTATTGATGGATTATTGTAATACGTAATTACGCGACGCGGTCGGCACACCACGAGTTGAAGATAATGTACGTTTCTATCCGTAGTTTCAAGTAGATAATTTCTTTTTATATTACTACGCAAAAACAATGGTCTATATATTTGTCCCACAAAACATCTTCATAGTGGTTTTAAAACATTGAAACAATGTTAAAGATCTTAACGTGTCAATATTACTAATTATCGAGTTAAGATTAAATCTTATTGAGTGGAATTATAAAAACAACCATTGACCTTTTTGAGACTCGGCCAAAATTCTTCGAGTTGTGATGAGCAGCGTCGACACTTCGCACTAATTAGGGAGCGGTCACAACGTAATCCTCGATAAATCCGCGCCCCACTATTCTATGGCTCCGTACCAAAAATCTCCGCTTATACGTATAACGAACGGTTGTTTTTGTATGATAAAACGTCTCGTAATAGCCACCGATTGTCACCACATCATATGTTTTACTCGAACATTGATAATTATTCATTCCACATCTCTTTACTCGCTGAGAAATATTTTCAAACTATAATGACTTGAACTTTTGTTAGAATTATTAACAAACATAAAAGTTCTTCTATATTTGGAGATCAAATTAATAAAATTCCTTTGTATTTTCTATGTATCTAGTAAGTTCTATTTAGCTGTGCAGTGTAGTGTAGTGACCTCAATCACTCGTTGTTACGATCTCGGTACCGTTGCGAACACTTTCGTTCTATGGTACGCTCCGACCTACCGTTACTCATTCAGTGACGGGCGTGAACTTGTCAGTGACGTGACATGTTTCAATATCTTGCGTTTGTTACATGAGACGAGGAAATACCCCGCACTTTGATGCGGCCTGTTTCAAGGAAATCAAACTTATAAAAATTTGGATGATTCATTGTGGGGCGACTAAGATCGGGATTACCTTTTTAATCGTGATTGTGTTACAATTCCAATTATTTGAGGCGTTAATAAATACAAAGAGAAAGGAATTTCCTTTGTTTATAGTACAGCTGATGTGTACTTATCTACGTCATTTTGTTTTTCATTTGAATATTATGTCTAGACTTTTTTTACGTGAGGAAATTCCTTACGTATATTTTTCTTTAGAGGTAAAGTTTTGTTGGGCATATATCGACTGAATACATTTAATTAATATTGAGATGATTAATTTTTTTACTTTTTATTTTAAATGGTTTCTAATTGATGTTTCTTACATTTCCATCGATGTTGGACATCATTTTATAATATAGAAGCGTTCAAAAACATTATTTCCGCACGATTAACTTAACAAGGGAAGAAAACGATTCAGAAAGGGCAGGGGAGACGAGTTTAAAACGATGTTTTGATTCAGTGACGCCAATAAATGTCTGAACACATGAATGAATTAAGTGAGCTTACATCACAACGATCAGGAGAAATGTCAAGATCATGCAAAAAGGGCACGCCTTGTGCAATGCAATTGACTGGTTAGTCGAAGCTTCAATACACGGACGTAATCTGACCGCTGTAATACCTCTTTCGACGAAGGTGGAAGGCAGAGCAGCGGACAGTGCAGTACTATTCGACGCACTTACTGTCCTTCCCTCCTGTTCCTTAAACAATGCCAGTAGTGTTCTACTGTGATACCTTCGTGTGAAAGTTAGTTAAGTTTAATAAAGCAAGACGAATATGAAGGGCGACGTTTAATAATAATAATCTCGGTGATAACATGGGCGGATCACAGCCACGATAAACATGCGCCAGCTCGACGTAATAGCAGCCTTTACGGTTTACGAGCAACATCATTTAATATTTAATTAATATTTCATTATGTCATCTTTCTCGACATAAATTTAACTGATCTATTATACCATATAGTTTTACTCTTTTGTTTAATTGAATATAGCACTCCAAAGATAATGAGCCAGCCAGTTGGGAAAGGCATAGTCCAACAGTGGACAGACAAGGGGTGATGATGGAAGAGCCAGTTACATACATTTCTTTACTATGTTCTTGATCACATAAAGCAACGTGTTATAAAGTTTGAAGAAAATTACATACATTCGTGGGCTTTTTTTATCATATGAAATACTGTATTTTATATGATAAAGAAGTGAACGAATGTAATTCGACTTAAAAGTACATAGTACCAATATGTATCCGTCATATATTGATGTATATATGAATCCTGGATTAATTATTCATATCCAGTGATGCATACAATTGCACTAAAGCGATTACGTGGACGTTAATTGATAACTGGTATTCGATAATTGGTAATACATGTGGTACATTAGGATTAAAGCAATTTGTCATTAGAACGGACGTATGAATTATCGCCCTTACCAATGATCGCGAAAGGCCATACATACAAATCGATGTGAGAAAAATTCGAAATTCAAATTTGTTTAGAATTCGTATTACTCGGACGTCGTAAATATGCGAAGATAAAATGAAACAATGCAATATCCTTTTATTTCTAGACGCCGAATTTTATTCGAAAAAACTTATTGGGAATTTCTTCACTGTTTTGATTATAGACTGGGATAGTTTTAAAGGAAATTTGTATGGGAATTTCTCAATATTATTTCTAGTCGTTCAGTTTGAGTGACGCATAAAAATAAACCCACAAGAGAGAAAATCGGGGATTTTATTCAAATTACTACTATTGTGGCAATCGTTGGGTTACCTATATATTTCACGGATGTATGTTGCTCGTGACTGTTTTACTACAAGTTTCATATGTTTTTCAATTGGTCACGTATTTGTTTTATTTGTCCTAGTTCGCGTGTCAGAATTATTTGATAATGAAGAGCACCTACTTACGCTCGCGGCCGCATCGTTCTTTATCTGTGTAATTTATAGACAATCTCATTGTTGAATCGATAGCTCGTTACCGGTCGCACCTCGTGTACTGAATAAAAAAGGCAATGATGTTGCCGTGTTTGAATTAGATAAATAATTTCTTTTTGATGTTCACTAATGCAATGTCTGGACGTTATTCTCTTAGGTAAAGACTTTAGCTGTTTAAGTAACTTTTGAACTAATGGAATACAAATTTTAACTTATTGTTTTATTTTATGAACTATTTTTATTAGAATGGTAACAGAATTAGAAGAAATTAAATGCAAAATACGGTACCTAATATTTGTTAGTAAGTCCCATATGGTGTCTCGAACGCCTGTGTAGGCTGCTAAAATTCAGTAAGGAAATCTTTTAGTTGATTTTTCTTACGGTGATATTTACAATTGCGATCAAAATAGTCTTAGTTTCAATTTGAGATTAATGTATCTAAAATTTATTTTTATATCACTTGTTAGTTTTGTTACATGAACGCACTCTTATTATTTTACGTAGGTATTCTAATTAAATAATGCAAATGTTGATAATGAGTATGCATTATTACGACGGGTCTGATTCTAGCACAGTAGACACATTATTTGTGCCGCCTACACTCATGTGGAGGCTGACGTTTGAACACAATACCGGCGCGCGTAGGCGTTATAGCAAAGTTTCTCACTTTGTTTCCGCTCCGTCTTTGTTACATGAATGCTTTTCATATTAATTTTTACTAATCATTTCTAAGTACACTTATTTCTCCACTTTTAATGAACACTGCTCGCTAAAACTCGCCGTGACTGTGGTCATAGTTGTCGAAATAAAAAATAAACATACCCATCACTAATATTGTCACACAATTAGTATTAAAAGTTACATTTGATCTCTTGTTGTGATGATTCAAATAAATCTTGCACTAAAGACGCAGGGTGTTGGCAATGAAGGGGTGAGTTTCAGATAGTGATCTGAGGTGAGTGGTGCGCAACCACTCGGCCCCACCACGGCGCCGGCGGCGGCGCGCCGCTCAGTCAGTAGCCAGCACCGCGGCGCGCGCCACGCCCGCACGCAACGCACGCGCAACTCAGTGAAAGTCGCTCGCGCACACTACGCGGTTTTCGATCCGTGCGTTCCGCATCTTCGTCTAGTTATTTTGTTTGTTTCGTTGCGCCAGTGCAACGGGTCGGGGGAAAGGAGGTCGTCGACGGTCGTTGCGCGGCCGCAGTCCGTAAGAACGCCGTGCTTTGTGTTTACGACGAAACCGATTCAAGCATTTGTGTGGCAATACCCTTTGCGTCTGTGCATCGCGTAGGAAACGAGCGGTTGACGTTCTTCTCAGTGTTTCTATTGTACTCATTGCATCGATATCGAAACGGATCGTATGTGATGCAACTCCGTGATTGTTTATATAATTGATTTACCGTTAGACGTTGTTATCATCGTTATTTTCTAAACTACCTTCATTTTTAATTGCGGTAATTGTTTTGCATTAATCATCTGATCTAATTGCTCATTGCATTTGCTTAAGCTGCTACGGATGTCTACGGTTGCCGTAGAGACGATGTAAATCTGCTTAATTAATGATTACATGCCTGGTTTTATTTAAAATATT
>JAODUI010000023.1:2886211-2897127 GCA_027563995.1 Papilio gigon
ATTTACCGTTAGATGTTGTTATCATCGTTATTTTCTAAACTACCTTCATTTTTAATTGTGGTAATTGTTTTGCATTAATCATCTGATCTAATTGCTCATTGCATTTGCTTAAGCTGCTACGGATGTCTACGGATGCCGTAGAGACGACGTAAATCTGCTTAATTAATGATTACATGCCTGGTTTTATTTAAAATATTACCATAAACGTTAACTACATTAGTAACCGTGTTTTAGCGAAATACGAGTAGGTTACAAATTCAACTATAACTTAAGTAATGTTAAATAACTTACGCAGCATTATTAGACTGCTCGTGCGTTTGCAAGTGAATGTGCAAATATTTAATAAAATGCAGCCAAGCTAAAGTACTGACTACATTCTTGTATATATTTTTTAAACCATTAGTATATGGAGTAAGGAGACATTTATTGTCGGAGTCCAAGGCTCTCCGGCTCGTTGCCAACCTAGTTAGTATATCTTTTAATTAAATCTTTAAGAGTGTTTATTTCTTGCTTACACATATTCTTGTTAGTATGTATAAGACTTGAACGTTTTCTCAATTCAGTAACGTATTCCTTGGACATAGTTTTTCCTGTTTAGTCGTCCGGGTATTTGTCAAACTCGTACCGCCGAGAATGTAATCACACCTTCTCCGAACATTACTATACGCTTTTTGCATTGAATTGACTAATACGAGGCCATTTTGAATCACTTGTATGATTGCTGGTCTTAAACCCCCGTAATTATTAAAATTTTTAACCATGTTTTACATGTTTGTTAAATTATTTTGACACAATATATTGCTGAAAAAATGTAAAGTGTTTCGATCGTTATAAAATCAACATATTACGATATCAGCGGTCTCAAAATGAATCGATAAAATTAGTTATAAATTATTTAATTAAGCTAGAGGTTTGCAATTATATAAAAAAAAAAACCGAGTTAATTACACAAAATTCAACCTCGCGACCAATACCAAGAGACGTAAAGTTTCTCTTTTATGCTATTGAAACGTGCATCTAAACTTTTTCTTGTATTATTTTTTATATATTCGTCTGTTGTTTAATTTTACAATGTGTTGACGAAATTTAATTTAACAAGAAGAAAACGTTAACAGTAAAAAAAACCCTATCGCAACTAGAAGGAACTTTAGAACGAGAAGTCAGATCGTTACCGTATCTTAAAGACTATTGTAATAATTAATTTATTAAAGTGAAAATACAAGGAAAAAAAATATCATTAAGATAAAGACGAAATGTGATATAGATTTGAATAGAAATGAATTTTAATTGCGGTGTCTTCGCGACGAATCCGGTGTCATTGAAAGTGTTTCGATCGGCGGTGTTATGCAAGACGCACGTTGCGGCACTTCGACATCGGATACGACCCACATTCCTTCAATGAGAGTCTAACATAAACACCGTACTGTCTAGTCTTACTCACATCTAGAACTACGGTTGCCTCAGTCTCATAGTTAACGATTTTTTTTTCATTAATTAATATTTATTGTGACAATTCGTAGAAACTTTAAAAAGTTTGTGTCAGGATATGATCCACGGCAATAGTCGAATGGCGGGATTCGAACTCACAACCGCTAGATCGGTAGTCCGTACGCTTAACCATTAGGCTATTGGCGCTTCAACAACAACTATTTAAATACGATCAAGGCGGATTTTTGTTAAGCATATCTTCTTCAATAGAAATAGTGTTATACATCTGGATTCGCGAATATACTTGTATTGCGGTGAATTCATTTCCAAATCAACACGCCTTAAAGTCCTTCAAGAAGCGAGCGTACTCCTTTCTCAAAAGCCGGCAACACATCTATGGCTCCTCTAGTACTGCAGATGTCCATGGGCGTCGATGTGTCACTTGTGATCCCGCCGCTCGTTTGCCCTCTTCTTTTATAAAAAAAGTTTACGTCGAATATTAATAGTTTCTTTTGTTTTTCATTGAAATCGCACTGTTATTGCCAAGGCGTTATTTGTCGTAAATATAAGTAATATATTGAAAATGTTGAATAATTTGTCGAACAAACGTTAGTTTGTCTCAGTCGATTCATGTAGCAAGGCTGATCGTGTCGCAAACAGAAGTGTATCTACAAGGTTATGTTTGCTATCACAATATTGTCTGTAGCTTAAAGTATCAGTGTAGCTTTCTTGTTTCAATTTGCGATGCCATATTATAATTAGACTATGTAATTACGCCGTAGGAAATGTTGCACTTTGATCTTCGTCATATATGCGTCTCTAAATGTGTAATTAGTTTCTATAACACTCCAAGAAAGAACTACTCAGATACCAAAAATATCATTTTCCAAGATGGCTAAATAATACACGCCAGTAGCCTAATGAGAGGGTACAGAATACCGATCTAGCGGTCGTGTGTTCGCATCCCGCCCTTTGACTATTGCCTTGGACCATATCTTAACACAAGCTTCAAGCTTACCAGGTATACTTACAAGAAATATTAGTAAATTAACAAAAATCTACTATTAATTAAAAAAAAACAGACGTGATCGTGTTTTTCTATCTTTTTTTTAGATACTGCAATTGTTTTATCGTTAGATAATTGATCGATGTACTGTCGTAAATATAATACGTGTTCGTGTGCAATGTTTCTTTATTTGTCGTGTCAACGCATACCGCGCCGGCGGAGGTCGATCTCCTGTCGACCTCTGCCCGACAGTGTCACGGGAATGCGAACCAGACATTGGATGTTAACGTAAGTTCGCTGCCGTCACACCTCTCCTAAAGTATGGTGATGTCTGTGTCTTTATAAAGTGTAAGTGGATAATACGTGTAAGTTTAGTACCGGGTTTTTCGGCAGCTGAAATCAACATTTCCACATTAAAATTTATTTTGATTTTTTCACGTTCAATATTTCTTTTTCCAGTAATAATAATGTCCAATTATACGGAACATAATATAATAAAACTCGCACGTGTTAACTGTATTGTATTCTCGAAATATGTTTAACGATTGAACCATAAGTCACTACTGTTCGCCGTTCGTCGAAATTTTAATCAAAAATACCTTTTTTATTTTTAATATTTGTCATTCATCCATTCCTGTAATTTCCATAAAAAGGATACATAGTTACATAGTATAGTTAGATATTTTCAAATACTATTGGGAGCGATAAAATTTTTAATAGCTTCAAAGATATAAATAAATGGAGTGTGACGACGAAATATTTAAGAAACATACGGAATTAGGTCGTCGCGGCGAGAGCGCGGTCTCTCATCAAATATTTATAGACGGATATTGCAAATTTGGGAATATTCCCAAATAGCTTTCCACGATTGCATGACCACGTGTGCATACCTTACATCGGAGCCATCGACTTACACCGTTGGCGTCGATATAAAACTTTCTACAATATTCTTCACACATTTTAATAAAAAATATAGAAAAATCTTACAAATCATATTGCACGTGTATATATAACATAACGAGGACGGCTAGTGCGAGTTAAAAAATCATTAAACAATAGTTTGCGACAAACTGTATCACAATCGTATTACCGTTCCGTCACCAAGATTGCCGTTAGAGTGACGTCACCAAGTACCGACGCAACGTTGGTTTGATCTGTATTGTCCGCACCGTTAGTTTTGTTGATAAAAGAAACACTATTTTTTTATTCACTTGTACATGATGTATTTCTGTTAGACCACAACTCAAGTCTAGTCAAGGTAGGAAATTGTTGGAATGGAGGCCACGGTCCCAACCGTAGCCGAGCAGGAGTGTGGGGCGTTCTTTCCCCAGCTGAACCGACGACTTAGTGCGGACGGGAAGTCGTTTGATGCGGAATGCGGAGGACCGCATACTATGTGCAGGAGTGGGCAGATAAGGGTTGATGATGATGAAGTCAATACTTTCAGTGTTTAGTTCACTATATTTGATACTAAGCACACGTTAAGCACCGAAGGTAGCTGAAATTTAATTTACGTGCCACAATTTAAGTGCTTCTGTTTACGTCTTCTTAATCCTACATTTAACTCGTGTTGAGCCAAGCCCGTGTCGGGTATAATTAAATTAGTGCGATGTTTTCTTTGTCCGTTCTTCGCTTACAAGTAAACAATTAATCTGTATGCAGGGCGAAGGCTTCTTTTATACCGTCTCATTAAATATGCGTTTCTGTTCGTCTACAGCTATTGTCTCAACATGTTAATGTGTCTCATTTTGTTTCCGTTATTGTGTACGATTTGTTCCCGATTCATCTATGTTTATATGTTTGAACGACGCAATATCTCACACAGTGACGCAATCGGAACCCCATAGCGGCGGTGGAAGGGTTAACTACGCCTTTAAAAAACCCTCAACTTGACTGATTGAAATATTTAAAGCAGTTATTATGACGTAAGAAATTCAAATCTTCGAAAACGTTATAAAAAGAATTGGATAATAATTAAAGTGCTGTTAAATCTGGTTGAAATTTTATTTTCACTTTTATTGTGTATTCATCGTACAAAGATTAATTAGAGATCAAAGCGTCGGTAGCTGTTATGTTCATGATTGCACTCTCTCGTTTTATTTCCAGTTCGTCAGGAATTTTATGAATATTTCAATATTTATATTACGTGTTATTTAGTGCCACTGTAAATTTCTTTGATGCGGTGAACTTAAGCGTGTTAATACTTGTCAACTGCTTCCGATATAATTTATTTTGTATTTCGTTAATGTTGCATTTATATATTTTAAGTTGTTTTTTTTTTCTATTTGGGTAATGTTTAATTCTAAAATGTAGATTAAGGGATAAGTATGCGTCTTTTAATAGTTACTTTTAATAAGAAAAAAAATCTCGTAAATAGTGTACACACTCTCAACATCTCGTAACTACCACAGGACGCAGAGCCCCAGCGAAAATTTGATAAAAAAAAAGTTTTATGAAATAAAATAAAGAGTGTAAAAGGCATAAGCAATCTTACGTTATGGTACTGCTTACTTCTTACTAATATTATAAACGGGATTGGATAGACAGATGGATGATTTTTTCTTCATATCTCAAGAACGCCGGAAAGGATTTCGCTAAATTTTAACATAACACTAGAAGAACGCATCGCTATTTACTAACTTTCTTTTTTTTATTCCGCGCCCAAGAAGTCGCAAGCTAAAGCTAATATTTAAATAAAGTAATTCAATAGTGTTAGGTCGTGGCGTGTGTGGGCACTAGGGCATTAGTGTACTAAGGCGGGTTCACATTAGCGGGCAAATAGCCGTGCCCTATCACACTCAAGGCATAATTGCCGTGAAGCGAGCGCCTGCAGACATTGATCGTGTTTGTACATAAGTGTTGCTCCACATAACAGTCCCGGTCGCCTGTATCCTGGATTTAAAGAGTTCTTCTTTGGTTAAAGATAACGTTTTTTTTTTATTTATTTTAAGTTATCTTTTATTTTAGGCTACTGTGACAAACTGAATCTGCGGATTAGTTATATTTAAATATTCATTTTTCTTATCATGATAAGCATATAACATCAAAATTGTCTTTTTTTGGCACCTTTAAATGTACGGATGTGAGAGCTGGGCGTGGCAGATAGCATGCGAGCTAAATCCGGTAATTTAGTAAATTAAATTCAGTAATACAGGAAGAAATTTTATAATGTAACGTAACCGTCTGTGGGGAAATTCCCAGAGCTCGCTCGCTCAGATTGCTAGGTTATAAGCGTTTGTGCGTTTTCCTTTATTTCTTTCGATTTAAATAAAATGATCCATCGATACCCTACTTGTTTGTTGAATGTTGAATCGTTTAACTCGTAAATATTGTCCTGTGACGTTGCCGCACCATCAGCACGAAAAGACTCAAAATATAATATATTATAGTTATATAAGTAGATAAAAATTTTATTCCAGAACTCAGAACTGAATGTATCAATATAAATAGAGCAAAACAAAGTACGATCCGCGAGTCTGTAGAGGCAAGAAAATAAAAAAAAAAACTCGAAAAAAAAATCTGTAATCTATTTAGTAGTAGCATGTCATCTACATTATTAAACCTGTTACACACGTCCAGTTCTAACAGTACAGTTTGAGTGTTCAGTTACAATGGCAGGTGTGTAGCGGGCTTTATACGTAAGCCTCCGCTCTTTATTGTTTTCGCATCCATTGTCAAGCGTAATCACTTTAATTGTACTTTTATACCTTACACTGATGGAACACCTCACATTAACATCGCGTTTCGTTTATTCAATAGTCATTAATTCCGGGAATAAAATTTTCCACAGTAAAGCCTATCGGAACGTAAACACGATGGAACATCAAAAAGCTTTTGATTACGATGCTTTTCTACGAATGCGACACGGTTTAGCTGGCTCTTTGTTTCTCCGTCGCGCCTTCTGTTTGTCTAACAAACCTTTTAAATCGTTCATTGTGGATAATTAAGCATTTAAAAAAGTATAAATCTCTTTAAATTTGTATTTTGTGCTACCAATACAACAGAAGCATGCTAATAGATTTATGATTCGTCATTATCAATACCTGATCTCCATACGGAGGGTCGGCACGGTATGTACTAATTGTGAATTCACTTACGCAGAGATCCTCTTTATCCCATCCATCCAGACTTTCTTCGGTCTTTCACATCTCTACATACAGTATTATTACTTTCTTGTTTACATGATCATCATCTTCGTATGATATCCCTATGCCCATACCACGCTAACCCTTGGCTAGATGTGTGTTTACAACGTCTATTTTTACTAGCAGTAGTTGTGCAAGAATTATAATGTAAACATAAATACTCTTTGATATAACTGGCCATGTAACTTGTGTCCGCAAGTTAACAAAATATTAATTTAAAAAATTACGTCGATTATTTGAGCTGTTCTATCAGATGTTTTTCGTTTTATTAATACGGTATAAAAGTAGGTCCTTGAGTAGTCTGCATAAGATGTTGGATTACCATTTATAATTTGCTTATGTTAGTCAGCTTAGATAGAAGTTTCGCCTTATCTCGCCTTCTCACTTGTTTTTTTTTATCCTACCTATGAACAGTTTGTTACCCTTGCCCTACATTAATATATTACGAATGATGTAAAGCAAATCTTAGTTAAAGTTAACCATTAAATTTTGGAATGTATGCCGACAAAATTTGATGTACAAGAAATCTGCTATAGTTTCTCGTTAGGGCAGTTTATCGACTATGCAATTAATGGTCTTGCTATTTTTAATAATAAACAGTACGCGCTCAATGAATGCCAATTAATAAACACAATTGTGCGATGACCTTGGCGGCGTGTCGGACGACACAACTGATTGTTATTCTCCAACTATTTCACTGCATATGCACATCCATGATAACTCCGGTGTTAAATATGACCCATACATGTACCCACCTTACCGCACTCCATATGTGAAATTATAATCAAAATGTTAATCGATTCTGAATGCGCAATCGTTCACAGTGTAACGATTTTATTGGCGATTCGAGTCGTTAAATCGATAATGAAATCGAACTTAACAACTCGAGTTGTTCGCCTATTTATAAAAGTGTACGGCAACTTTCCCTGCGACGCGCGCGCCGCGCCACGCCGCCGGTGACGACTATGCGGTTACGAAAGCTGCACCCGCTTATATGGCGTCCGCACTTGATGCTGGGATTTCTTTATGAATGATTTCACGATGATGCATCCCCTCGAAGATATGTGTCGACGTGTTAACCACATTTCTAACAAATGTGCTGTGACAAATGACACTCGTCTGAAATGTAATTAATGTTCCCACGCCGTTAGACATTTTGATGGGATTGATAATTTGAAACAACTTTTAATTCTTTGTATAGTTGATCGCCTAGGGGCTAGGACGTCCGAATCACGATCTAGAGCTTGTGACCTCGCTCGTGACAGTACTCAGGAATGTGGTCCTATAACAAGTAGCTCACACTAACAATGATTATCCTCCTATTCGAATCTATGTTTGTTTATGCCATTATTTGATATTTTTATATTCGATTTATGATTAAACTAAATATAAACGACCATAAATGTCAAATGATGTATGTAAAACAAAATTACCTACATCTGCGATAATAAGGAAGTATGTATATACACTAGTTACGCGGCGTCAGTATCAAGACTTCTAAATATATTGCTGTTTTAAAAGTGAACATGCGCTAGCTTCCTTCACCATTTAACATTTTCAATATCAGCCGTGGTGACCAAACGGAAGTTGTCCACGTCCACTGTTAAATTTAAGACGGACGACTGACCATTTTATATTCATATTGCCTGTGACATTGTGAATATATGATTACATTTTTAATCTTGCGAGGGAACCTTGTGGGTCAGCGCTGGAAGCATTAATTCAGAGGTTGATTTACGCGATGTCGGCAACGAAAATCCATTACCCGAATCAAGGCTTTACTGGCTTCTGTTCAAGCAAGAACTCACAGTCATTATTTGGTCACTGAGTGTGTCCCTTAGTGTACATTTTGACAGAAATCTACCATTAAATACTCTGAGACTTTTAGCATTATTGCAAATTGTTTTAAGTGGTTTGTATAGCCAGTGTTTGTTTCATAAATTTCTTTTTGAATAGTTTTAGTATTTAAATTTTATTAGAAATCTTATGATAATCGTGCTTTCGCAATCATCTGCTGCGTTTAGATATGAATTAATTCGTATATGTGAAGCTGTTTAGTTTAAATGGGTTCGTGAATGGTAAGAACGTACTTGCGTTAGTTCCGTTTGTTAATGACGTAGAAATATTTCAATGGCTTCTTAAATCAATGTATGTCAGGTTAATGCGTACACCAAAGGTTATTTTGTCTGTTTGGATCAATTATTCATTTTTTTTAATGAAAAAATCACTATTTTAATTCAACACATGGATAGCCTAACATGTCATATATACAGATGAAGGTGATAGTACGTCTTACTGCATTTTTAATAAGCAAATTGTTTTAAAACACTTGTTAAATCTTTTAAACCAAATACATATGTGCACTTTACATAATTTATGTAAACGTAATTTTTTATGACATGTTAAATATAATGTTTAGTGATTAAAGAAAATGATTTACATATCTGCATGCATTCTTTACACGTCCAAACTTGTTTGATGGAGACAAGGTTATTTGAACAAAAATCATTCGATCTAATGATACAAAGGGATAGGCAGATATTATCGCGGATAATGCGTTATGGAGCCCGTTTTTTAATGCCTTTACTCTTTTGTTTGTGACGTCACTATTTTGTCCTATCGCTAGGATTTATTTGATTGGATGGTATATGGAAAATAGAAACTATAAATTATATTAGTTTTGAACATAAATTAATAATACGTAGTTTAAGACTTTTGTCACTTTTGATATCAGTATTAAACGGTCTCGTGATCCGGCGACTTATTCATATAATGACATTTCATACCTTTTGTATAGCATTATAGGTTTTGACGCATCGAGGAAATGTTGAGATACCAAACAAGTTGGTCGACAGTTTCATAAGAATAATCGCTTTAATAAGTTATATGACGACAACATCTAAATGCATTCCCGACCTTAGCTATCAAAATTTAATAATGATAAATTTGTATATTGGTTACTAAAAATAACATAATTCTGAGTCATTTTAAGGTTGGGCACAAAGGCTGCGACGATATTAAATGTCAAATCGGTAACCAAGTATTCTAAATCTAGGTAAATACTATGTAGAAGTTAATCTTACATAGCAACGAACTTAATGTTACAGCTTCGAAGCAATGATGGATTAGCTTCCCATTGCTACTTAATTTATTCTTTTGATAGACACATGTTGAGGTTTGCCGGCGGGAGGCGTATTGTGATACTGTCATATCTACTACATATTCGTGACAAATGCGTCCAATCCATCATCTTTACTGTAAATTGTAGTCATTTAAAATCACGTATCATTCGTTGCCATACGAATCGCAAGTATTAATTAAAATTAAACTGACTTATTGGGCTTGCCACACAAATGCTACAAGATAGCATTTCCTATCATTGAATTAATATAATTTTTTTTAAGGATGTGAAGTTATTAATTTGATGATAAATCGAAAAATTAAACAATTGTTCTAACATTTACGAAAAATGTTTGAAAAAAGTTGTGGTGACTTTAAAAAGCGCTCTCCGTGAGTGAAGTGTTGGTGTCGATAGTGCAAGTGTTGATTAGTGAAACGATGAGTGGCGGAGAACCGACCCTGACGGAGTCGCCGGTGCCGCTGGCGCTTGCGCGGCTGCAGGTGCGCGCTGGCCGCGTGCCCCGCTCCGCACGCCCCCAGCGACCCAGCCTCACGCTCGCCAGCCTGCAGGAGGCAGCTGACGAGACTCCCCGCCGTTACAGCGACGAGGCCTATACTCCGGATACCGACGATGACGAAGCTTTCTACGATCCTATACAAAGCAAACCATCGAAGCCCGCGTCTAACGGCCGGCGGGCTTCCGAGGCCACGTTTGCCGAGCGATACAGGAAGTTCAACGAGTTTGACGGGCCGCCGCCCGAGGTGCCCCGGCGAGCGTCTCTGGCCGTGCCCGTCGGCGACGGCTTCGGACACAGTGACAAAGGCAGACGGCGCTCGTGCCCTAGCACAAGCTTTTTCAAGCTTACCAGGAATGGTTACAAGAAATGTTAGTAAATTAACAAAAATCTACTGATATTTATGATATTAAAAAAAAACTGTGTCACGTTCGTTCGCCCTATATCTTTAAATAGGGCTAAAAGATTTAGTTTTATGTATTAATATTAAAATTTAGAATTAATGAAGCTTTATTTTACTATTAGACTGTTATGTTATTGTTTATGACAGATAATTAACGTTATTTTGTAAATGACTTAGAAATGACAATAATAAATTTTGATATGTAATAATTTTTTTTTCTATTGCAGGTATTATACAAAGTTCTTCGGCAGCGACGCCATAGCGGGCGCCGGCATAGCAGCTTACGCGTTAAGACATTT
>JAODUI010000023.1:2897227-2920602 GCA_027563995.1 Papilio gigon
GGGCCAGCGTGGTTGACTATGGCCTAGTCACCCCTAATAGGGTAGGTTCTGAGCCCTCGTTGGGGACGTATAGGTGACAAAGGCAGACGGCGCTCGTGGGCCGCCAAGCTGCAGCTCGAGCGCAAAAAGCGACGAAAATCGGGCGGCAACGATACCGATGACGAGATCGACCCTCCAGTTTACATGCGACAGAAGAGACCCTCCTGGTGGAATGTCTTCGTGCCCGATAACATGCTAAAACATAGGTATACAATTATTACACTTTCCTATACTAACTTATTCATGTGTGATAAAATCGTGTTTTACAAATAAGTTCTTTGTATGTGTTCTCAATGTTCTTATAATAAAAGAGAAAAAACCGTCGCTACACGTTGATCAAACTGAGCGTTATTACTCGCGAGACATAGCACAAGCAGGACGTAGTTCATGAATAAAAAAATAGTTGGCGACAGTAGTTACATCTTGTATGGAATTGTTTGGATACCTGTCAGCGCCCTCGTATGGGATTGCAATGAAAATACATGTACAGAGCACCATGCAGTAGACCTCCTTGACACAGTGGCCCGAGCCCGATCGTTAATGGTTAACTCCGCGCACTCAGCCAGGGTTGGTGGCATTTGTAACGATTTGCTCTCGTTTATACACTCGTGTTTGTTGATATTCTAACAATGTTTTAATAATTGATTGAACCATGTTACTAAATAATTATTTAATAAAAATGTTTTAACATAATGTAAACTTTCTCTGATTCATCGAGGTCGCTATTTGAATTATAGGTTGAAAAGACAATAACTCATTTAGTTTCTAATTCATCTGTAATTTAGTTTAATATACTTCGTAATTATTTTTAATGTAGAATGGAGTCTAATCAAATGATTAAACTATTATAACTTTCGTGAGACATTTCACTATATTACTTATAAAACGGCTTAACTCACGTATAAATCGGTGTCGGTACCGACTAGTTTCGACCCCTTCGGGGGCTTTTCATCAGATTGAGTGGGATTGGTACTGTAGCGCGGTCGCGGCCCGTCGCTCATTGAAACTAGTCGGTACCGACACCGATTTACACATGAGTTAAGCTGTTTTGTAAGTAGTATATCTAATCAAATGGTTATGTAAAAGGTTTGTTTTTAATTTCATACATGAGCACTTATGTACTTGTATCCCTTGCTGTTATGATGGATTATAATTTAATATTCACATAAAACACTCGAGTGTAGACATTGCGATCCTTATCGTAATGTGTATCGAGTACTTTGCAGTTATATATAAAAGTGGAGTGGAGAAAAATTCCATGTGCCCCGAGGTCCTCCGTCAGTTTGCTGAGAGCATTGTATAAAATTATTTAAGTACACATGACTGATATATTTATGACTCTGCAAGTGTAACCTGTCACAGGTGCTATCAAGATTTATGCGAGGAATTGTTCCTTATCTGAGATATTTTCGTATTTCTGTTTTTGAATTACGAAAACTCTTTATAATTGCAGTACGAACAGAGATGTAACACTGATATCCTTATCCATGATATCTTAAGGTTATATTTATTTCTTCCGGTTATTTCTAGATTGTTTATGCTAATAGAGCTAAGGCTGGGATCGCAAATGCGATTTCACTGGTGTTGCGGATGTCCATACGCGTCGGGTCGATTATATTTGGGCAATCTGCAGCTCCATTGACAGTTTTGAAAATAAAACAAAAAATCTGCAGGAATTTTTCAAATTATATTGGGCATTTGCAACCGCCCGTAATGTCAAACAAATTACCAATGGATGTTTGATTAACGAATGAGGCACGCGGATTGCGCAAATTCTGCTTTTACTTTCTACTTCGTTTACTCTAAATTTTCAATGTACTTGTTACTAATTAAGAGTAATTTTTATGCGAGGATGATCGTGAAAGTGTTTTTTTGTGAACCTATCTTGACCAAAGAGATGACATGTATTTATCTACTAAAGAAACATTGATATGTAAGTTTAATTAATCGAGAATAATATCGTAAGGAAACTTGGAATTTGAGAGAAAAATCGAAAATCTGTCTCCCGAAGGACCTGCAAGCAATTTCCTTTTATATATCCGTGTAATCCTTTCGAGGAGGCAAAGGATAGAGGAATGTCAAGTCATGCCTCGGTCCGCTTTTCTTATGGCTTCCTTTTACCAAAATGTCAATCTATACCGTTTACGACCTTCGCAAAGTGTGCCCTACTATTTCGCTAACGTGACTTTGCGAGGTTAGTTATGAGAAAAAATCTTGGGTGAACGTATTATATATATATACATATATGTGCGTATATATTATATCTCTAAGTATAATGCTCCGTAGACTGCGGACTTTTTATCCACCAATAGTTTAGTTGGGTAATAATTAGTATGAGTAAAATAATTTTGGCTGAAAAGCTCAACCCGATCTACATTTTGTCGTTAAGTCTGTAGTCTGCGGGAGCGAGGGAGAAATGTACCAGGACCGC
Organism: Papilio gigon; assembly: GCA_027563995.1. Taxonomy (NCBI): domain Eukaryota; kingdom Metazoa; phylum Arthropoda; class Insecta; order Lepidoptera; family Papilionidae; genus Papilio; species Papilio gigon. Next base: position 2,899,698 of record JAODUI010000023.1, read on the forward strand.
GTCAACTGGAATTTCTTATTCTCTGTCTACTCGTCTGTGTTATAGGCGTGACCCATTGTTGTTATTTAATGTTTATTTAACAGTAAATGTTAATGATTGAGGTTAAATAGTGAATCATACCAGGATATTGTTGCTCACTCAGCGAAACAATAAGGATATCGTCCAACGCGGTTGAACTGAAACTTTTTTGTTTAATACTACACAGTTTGTATAGAAAATTTATAGTTCTGCAAATTTTAAACAATTATCTAAAATCGGAGTGTGGAGTGTCCTCCCTCCTATGGAAGGCATTGGGAAAGGCCTATGTCCAGCAGAGGGCAGGCAAGGGCTGATGATGATGATGATCTAATTTTGTTATTCATAATAAAATTTTGTTTATCCCATATTTTACGTTAAATCTTCCATGTTTTCAAAATAAATCTCGTACGTTGAACACTAAATTGTTTGGTACCGCGAACGCTTAACTCTAGATAACTGCTAATCATTTATTATTAGTACTTTCATTAGAAGTCTTAGCGGTTCACGATTTCTTTGGATCGTCGCTGATGGAACGTGTACAGCGTTTTAACGTCTGTTTGTATATTTTCTGCGAACAACATTTTCACCTTGATCAGTTCGATGTCGCTGCAGCATTACTAACATGCCCCATTGACATAACAAAATGAAATAATTACATTTTTGTTTTTTTAATACATTTTACTATTTTTATATATCTGTCTGCTTCTTCGTGATTTTATTTTCGTGTTTCATAGTAAAGTATTTGTGTTTAGAAAATGCATTACCAGTATTCTGTCTAATTTTCTAATAGTAGTTTTAATGTTGCCTTATATTGTTGAATTTTGTGGGAGGTGCTTTTTAAAGGATTTTTTCAAAAGCGTCGCGATAAATACCGAATGAATCACAGTTCGTTGAATATTTAAATTACAAAATGTTTACATAAACTAGGAAACATTCGTGCATTATTATATCAAGATACGCAGCTTTATTAGCATAGACCTCCGCCGTCTGCCCACTCGTAGCCAGTTCCGCAAAAATATATAAAGACATACAAACGTTTACTATATCATATGTAAATTTGCTTCCGATTCAGGAATGTGATTAATAAGTCATTTATTTTTTGCATAATTTAATGTACAATGTCAATAGTGAATTTTGATTTCGATAAATTCTATACCGTTAAAGATGCCCTCTTGCCCATGACACCGTTCACGTGGAATTAAAAAAAAAACTGCATCAGTAGGCTATATGTTATTCGTTATTGCAATCTAACTCTGTTTCAAATATTATTCTGACATGTTCAGCCGTTCTGGAACTACGTGGTAATTAAGGTCCATCCAAAATTTTGCATTCATGTTAGTCAGATTTTATTGCAAACTTTTATGTAGAAGAAGCTTGTGTTGACAAAGAAATCGTGCGACATTGAAAAACACATTAGTATATTAATCCGTTTTTGTTTGAGTTCAAAACCAAAAAACGAATTTGTCGATGTACGTTTCTAATTAAATTTTACTGCCAACTGTACGAACAGTTATTTTATGTAGAGACGACATCCTGTATGGGACAAGCGCCGCGTCACGGGGCGCAGGCGCAGGTGGTTTCATCACCTCGCCTGGCCTTTGCGTCAGTTTCCGCAATCGTGCGTTCACCTTTGTTTCTTTGTGCCACAGGCCACTTACCTCACGCTCCGCTTTGGCCTTACGTTTTTAATGATATTCACTAATCTCAGCTTAATCTCCTTTAAGTGCTAATTTTAATGAAAATGTCCTAACCTTTATTAATATTGCTAACTAAGGCACGGTTTTAATAGAGCTAGCCGTGAAAATATAACGATACTTTGAATTGTTATAATATTTTTATCAAACTTCATTATGTTATCACTTTCAAGACTTAAATATTAAATATTTCGAGTCTTTCCCTCAAATAAAGCGAGCCATGGCTCAGGTGCAGGAGTAGGAAACAGCTGATGAGCTGTTTTCATCTTCTAGGAATTCGTTTACCCAATTAAACACCACATTTATGCAATCGACTGTTTTTATATTGTCAGAAGCGATATCTTTCACGTATTGATTATAAATCAAGCATGTAACCGGTATCCTAGATTATTCAAATAATAAGAATAATTGTTTACTGCGTTTCAAATGGCATAACTTGCAAATTTTCATTATATGCACGCGTTGTTAACAATGGTAGTTTTTTAAATGGGAAGTTTGCCAGAATGTACCCAGCGCTAGACGGTGCGACGATTTACTCCATTTTGATACTGTATTATTCTTTTAAAAAACGATATATTAAGTTCTAACTAAGGCAGGGACCCAATGTGGGTGTTTGTCAGCTTAGCTAAAACTTGGTGCTCTCTGTATCGATCGATAAATAACATAGACTATGTTACATATAACAATTTTTTTTAAATAATTCACCAACACCGAAGTAATTTTCTCACACTTTCACGGTTAATTTTTCATGGTGAAGGGACATTTGAACGTCAGACAGTCATAACAAAGATGAAAGGAAACGCGCACCACAGTGGTGACATTCTTACCAAGGTCAGGTCTTAGAATAAAACCAAATTCTATTCGTAAGGTTTTACGTCAACAGAGAGGAAAAACTTAGTCTTGTTAAATATAGCTTTACAATCTAATTCCACGATCAAACTGCATACCAAATTCTTCCTCTCGCCTCTTGACTGACAATAATATACAGTACTGATTATATACCATTCATGATGTTTTACCTATTTTTAGTATGAGAATTGGATAGTACCATTTTTGCTATTGCACGCTAGAGGCTTGTTATCGCTCTGCGATTGTTCTCTCTCTGAGAATACAGCGTTATTCTTCTTTAAAGAATTGTTACCTACCTGTTGTTTACCCCCGCATTGCTGTTGCTGATGTGTGATCCCCAGTAACTTCTTAAGCGACTCTTTGCTAGTCTCAGTCTTCTGCGAGAAATCCAATAGTTTTTGCATATAGTTAAAAGACACAAGTTTCTTTATCTATTAAACTGTTCTTATAAACTAACAAATGAATCTATTTAAAGTTACCATTGACTAGTTTTTGTTTGATTAAACAAACATAGATACAATGTTCATTGCGCCAATATCTGATTGATAGATCATAAATCATCACGTAATAGTTACATCAGTATTAAATGCTTAATAGTAAATCTTATTATAATAGTAATAATTGGCTGTAGACAATGTTTTGTACAGGGCGCGGCTCCGACCGCTCTCCCACGCGCGGTCGTTTGCTCGATATCGACACATCTTGTTTATATTCTGTCGGCATATGAAGTCATGTCGCTAGTGTCAATGTTCACATCTTTGCCAGTAAACATTAATGTTTTAGCTCTGGCTATTTATTTTTTTATCAACACAACACATCACACACACAGTTGATTAATTCAAACATAATATTTCTTCGATTTCAAAAATCTGTTTATTTTTGACGGAGACATTGATTTTGTCTATACACAGCAACAGACCTTTCTTCATGTAACAATTTCGATTTATTAAATTTGATTGTTTTTTTATTATATTTGCACTAATTAAATCCAATATCTTCGTTGTTTTTTTATTCAGCAAGGTTTTATTTTTTTCCGGTGTATGACTTTGACATTTTCTAAAGTTGTGCTTGAATGAAGTCACCCATTTAGTTTTGGTAGGTTTATATACAGCTTATCATTCTGATCTTGTTTTTTTTTTATCTTTATCATATGACTGGATCACGTGAAGTTTTAAATTAAAGCAATCTATATTATTTTAGTTAAAAAAATGTTCTCCAATTATTTATTCTCGATTTCTTTTGATTCGATTTCTTACATTACAAGTTTGTTTTCTTATCAAAGTGCTTCGGTACACGAGACTTGTTACAAAAACAATGCCGTGCGTTTGAGGATAATGGATAACCATTAACATTGTGTATTAAAATGTTAACAATGTATTATTAAATTATATTTGAAATTCTGTTGCACAACCCTGTTTATTATCAACTGTAAAGATGTTAAATTGCACTTAATATAAATATTTTCATAAATAGTGAATAACACAAATTAGTTTACATTATTTATATTTTAAATAGATTCGTTGATTATTTTGATTGATAGAAGAATTCGCGAAGTTTTTTATGTCTCAGGGGTGTGCCAAACATTACTTTTGTTTATGTCAATAAAAACATTTTTGTCTTTAGAGTTGGCTGGTGGCCAGTCCGTACGTGCGAAGTCTGGTGCAAATCATCGTCAGCTATTGCAAAAAGTTTTGTGCAGACAACATACCGACTAACACGTCTCGTTAGTATTTTGACGGCGCGTTAGATGGAATATTATATTTCGCGCGCACCATTTGCTATTTTATAAATAAATCGACCGTCCTCGTACGTTTTATGATTGTTCTTATGTCCAGTGTAATGAATCCGCGATCCCGGCTTATGTTAATTAACGATGTAATCTCATAATTACGTACTTAGGTTTATAGTTGTTGTTTATCCGATTTTATCTTTAGAATTTTTAGTAATTCATATTAATGCAGAGTATTAAGTATGAATGAGAAACTGTAGTCTTAACTAAAACATCTTTATCAAATTACATCTTCACATCATATTCCCCGTAGTTCTATTTACAATGTATAAAGAAAGCTATAATTATAGTCATAATATAAATTCCTCGTACAACTGTCTTTTTCGTCTTGTAAATGTTTTCTTTTATAGTTTTCAAATGGCCAGTGACTTGGATATTCTTAAAAAGAGTTTATACTTTACGTGTCTGTGGTCTGCATTGATCGATGGTATTAGCTAATCTTGGGTGTCAATTACTTGCCGGTCGCCGGATACTTTACATAGAAGTTTTCCCTGTAAATGTGTTGGAGTAGGCGATTCCGGAGCCGCTTGTGGCTGAAAGTTATATAAGTATGAAGGTGCGCGCTCGTTTAATATGCAGGTAAAATGGCCGCCGTTAAAGCGAAAAAATCGATGTTATAAATCTGTTGTAAGAGCCGCTTAGCACGATGCCTCTATTGTTCCGTAATAGAGGCCCCTCCTTCGCCGGCGCTTGCCAATATTTTCAAGAATACATTTTCCACGTATTTAAAATTTAGTAATGTAAAACTACGCAGATATTAAAGGAAAATGTCGAGGAAATTGTTTGAATCTAATAGCAAATCATTTCAATGTTGCATCAAATTTGTCTTAACAAAAAAATTATATTTGTAATGGTCCGTAAATGGGAAAGATATTTTTTTATTTGCTAGGATGTTGTTACGGGAAGGGAAGAATCGTATGTGACGAGGGACATCTTTAATATGAACATGTTGCTCATAGTAACATTTTCGAGTACTGGTCATTGACAAAAATTGTTATTAACGATATTTCCTTGTATTTAATATACGTATGTAATGTAATAATATTCATCCAATATTAATCGAGCAGGAACTTGCTTCGAGCGTTTAGTATGTTGTTTAAAGAGGTCGTAATTACGTTAACAACATGTATAAATAAAACAGACACATTTACTATTTGTATATAACATGCATTCTCTTTGCTGTCTGGCTTATTTACTTTAGTTAATATTGGACTCACGATCATATTTTCCACGCGGTTCTTTAGACGTCTTATTAGATATTGGGAACATAGATGACAAATAATGGACTTCAAAGTTAGTTCCTGTATTTGGAAAATGAAAAAAAAAGTTGTTGAGAAAAAAATCAGAGGATGCAGTGATACGTGTGTAAAACGACGTAGCCGTCTGCTTGTTATTTTTAAGAAATTAAGTTAATACTTTATTAAATTTAATAATTTGGCATATTCATTATACATTTTTCGCGGTAAATTAATCTTGCTATGATTTTAAATGTGTGATAATTATTCTCTTTTGAAAGCTCTTTCAAACTTGAATAGAAACTGAAGAAAAAACAATTACGTTAACAATGGCGGCGGAGGAGGTTGTCTAACTTTTGATAAACGATTCCCCGCCCGGCCGCACAAAGACCTCAAATAACTAAACAGATTTTAATGAAATTTTCATCATAATGTTCCCCGCAGAGCAAATTACATTAATGGTTAGTTAGTACATTTGTTTTATCATTTTAATGTATTATCATATAGTTTGTGTCAATAATAAGAAAAGATATACATATATGTTGTTAGGTAGTAGGTTCGAAAGAGGCTTAAGTGGAATTTGCTAAAGATTCTTCACAGCATTGTCGAAGGTAATAATTATTAACAACATTGGTTTGTAATATGGCAGTTGTGTTCTATTGTTGTAATGTGTACGATACAAGTCTGTATGAAGACAGGTTGTTGCTGTGACCGTTCAACAAGGAAATTATATGTTTTGAGAAAAGTCAATCAATGCATCTATTGATTATATACATCGAGGGAATATAAAATAGTGTGGATTATTAGTATTTCAATCTATATAGTAATTATACTTAGAGTAGAACCTTATTTTCTTCAAGAGAGCTTGACTTTTAAATACGTGTGCATTTTGCCTAATTAAATTAATGTCCATTCATTGAATAAACGAATTAGTATTAAAAGAACTGAGTTATGTTGCTCGTTACCACGACCCGAAAAACCAGTTTCATACAAAATAGATTATTTTAATATGTATTTACAAATAGCGGTGGTCGTTAAAGAGATAAGCGTGTAGGAAATGGTTGCACTTGTTTATTAGGAAGTATCCTTCCGATTAATCGTTGTACGGTGACCCAAATGTGTCGTGGGCGGCGCGGGGTGGTCGCAAGGTCGCCGGCATTCACGCACAGCTTGCGGGCCGCAGGCCGCGGGCCGCGAGTCGCGAGGCGCACGCCCGGACCCACTTTTTATTGCGCTCGTACGCGTCCGACAGTACTTCTTTTTATAAGTCAGGGGTATTTAGACCTGTGAAATATTTTGATTTTTATAGTACGGTATATAAATGGAAGTTCTCTTAATCAAATGTAAATTATAAATTAGCACTTACGTTTCTTTAGCATAGATTTTTCTATTTACCATATTTCTGTAACAACACCCTGGCATCTAATACGAGAATTAATAATAGATAGATTTATTACTGCTTGTATTTTTACCACTACAGTCTTTTTAGGCTAAACTTTGTTAATTTACTTATTATAGATAGCATGTAGTGTGACGTAAGTGGGGTAAATAATTAATTAAATTAGGTAAGGTGTTAGGATATTAGTTTCAGTTTGATGTACAAAAATTGCATAATGTTGATTACTTTATATCTTAGCGACCAGTCATTAAGATGCCCTGCCTGCAGGCTTTATTTATAGCTCCTGTGAGACGTTACCTGCGCTATATTTGGCTTCATAAAAAGAATGTATGACTCTATAGATATCATGATGTTTTGATACAACAACATTCGACGTGTTCTTGTATAAGATTTTTGTTCATAATAATTTTTTTAAAGAGATATTAGCAGATTTTTCTTAATTCGCTAGTAGGACTTTTATCGCTCCAACTAAAGCTATAATGCTAGGATATCATTTGCAATAGTCGAATGGCGGGATACGAACTTTCGACTACGTGATTAGAAATCCGTACCCTTAACCATTAGGCCATTGGCGTTTTTCTTTATTGTTTTTGATTTTTGGCAGTGTAGTTTATTGGAGATTATTTTAATTGTAATATGATAGGCTGTCGTAATATCAATAGACATGTTTTAACTAATTGCTTTGCATCACAGTCCCATTTTGTTGTAATTATATTTATATCGCATTGAAGCTCGCACGAGAGCACCATATTTAGAAGGCTACTTGCGGCAAACTATTTAACGTTCGCGATTAACTCTATTGCGTTTCGTTTTTTTTTATTTATAAATGTCGCAATATCCTTACAGGGCGTTCATAGTGTAACAACATTCATTGCGTAGTCACGCCGTAAAATTATACATTTATTAACAGATATGTTTATATAAAATGAGAATGTATGCCTACGTGGTCACTCATAAGCTTTGGGAGACTTCAGCCAAAGGGAGATCAGTCAGGCATTTCTTGCCAAACATAGCAGTCACGGCTCTCAACAAACGCCCGAGAATGTAATGACGGCTCCATCAATTATCTCTTTTAAATATAGACCATGTTAACTGATGTCCATGTGCGTCGGATCAAATAATTTTAGGCGATCCGTGGCTCGTTTGCCCACTTTCCCTATAAAAAAAAGACTCGACGAACTGGACATCTCTAAACTATTAACACACCTATCAGCTAACGAGCTGCTAGCGTGTAACCAAATATAAATAAGTAATTAAAATAGGCTTTCTATAGGATGATTTTATTCCTCTTGTTTACTTTGTAAATGGATATACGGAAGCTTATGTGAACTGATATCCATAGGATAAATAAAAAAGTGTCCTTGGATGATACTTCTCTTGTTAAATAGTAGTAAAATGATCTTGCTCTCATTTAAATGATTCAACAAGCTTACAAAAAATGCATCCAGGTGTGTTTTTATTCATGAGTCCTTGTCAGTGCCATTTAAAATTTAAATATACAGTATGTGTTTTATATTTGAATTGTAAATATGTGGTACAAGTAATCGTTGTTACATACATTTATTTTATAAAATAATTCGTATTCTAGTTATATAAAACACACACTGTGGATTTAAGTTGGGCCCTTCACACCGTAGTGTCACCTATCGACGTTTTTTTTTTTTATAGAAGTAGAAGAATATTAATTGATCCGACGTACATGGACGCATCACAAGAAATCCCCGAAGATGCGTTGCCCGCCTTTAAGATGAACACAAATTTTCCAATCTTTAGTTGGAACGAACAAGAAATATTAGTGAATCAATAAATAAACTAGAAACATTTAAACAATATGTGTAAACCGTAGTCCAAAGAGAATCGGATACTGAAGGTCAAAGTCGTAAGTACATATTTGACCTTGAGTGTAAGCGAGCGACCTGACTGCTGGTGGTTAGGTCAGAGGTATGATGGGGTAGATGGTCACTTCCTCCAAGCGGCATCAATTGCGCTCGTTTGCGGCCGCCACTAGATTAATTGCTGAGGCGGCAATTAACCGACCGCGCACACGTCTGCGTGCACAACGCAGATCAATAATACTGTTTTATGGAAACCTAACAAATTTTGTTGTTACTTAGGAGTTAACTGCTGCGCTCAGAAATGTTTAATAGTCCTTAAGGGTAAGTATCTTCCAGTGGAAAATTAGTATCACAAATCTACTCGTAACTGATTACTAAGATACCATTAAAATTGTGGTAAAACATCTATAATAATTATGGGTTTGTCGATATAAATGTAACAGGCCTTTCGTGTTATCACTCAAGCTTAAGATCATTTTATAATTTTTACAAAGTGAATAATTCTTTAAAAAAAAAAGATTCTGGTATAGGAACCGCATGAAACGATATGATGCTTTGATTGTATTTTAATTTAACAGATGCCGGACCAAAAACCTTGGGAACGATTGTGGGCGTTATAAATAATGCATCGAATGCCCATAAAGTCAACATGGTTTTGGCTTCGATAATCGATTACCGGAATACTTCCGTACTTCAATATTTGGCAACTGAATCCTATGCAAAATGTTGCCAATGATTTATGTATGTTGTAGTGTATATTTGGCCAGATGTAGTTTAAATAACATAAACTTACTTCAAATTACATTAAACTTATCATTACTATAAACCTGTCCGTTTCCCTATGGAGGGTTGGCACACTATGTACTACTCGATGCATCCATCATACCTGAACTTACACACTTTTTTAAGCCTATCCTCTGTTATATTTTATCCACACTTTCGACCTTTCTCTACCTTTATAGCCATCCAAATTCAATATCACCACTTTTTTGGTTATATGCTCATCTCTTCATTTATGCGGTAAAAAAAACTTATTACAGGACGGTAACTAATAAGCAGTGAGGTCGTCACTAAGAAACAGTACGGCACGTTATCAATTACGTTTCATATGTGATTTTAGATAATTATAGATAATGTTATTAGTATATTTATATGCGTCTACAGTGTTTGAAGTTTTAAATGTGTTTGTTTAATTTAGTCGGCGTTTAAGTCATTATCAAAGAGGTGTTCATTATCATGTGAGAAATTTCTCAGATGTAAACATGTGACGTCAACATATGAAAGCTTTTAATACCTTTCACGGTGGTAAATTATCGATTTAAATACGGGAGTTTACATAGTTTTTTTTAAGAATTTCATCTAAACGGGAGCACGGAGGGAGAAGTCTACTAGGGATGTCACGGAGCCTGCATTTCGTAACCGAAAGGTCGGAAGTTCCGATTCATTTTACACCTTCGGTTCCGATAAATTTAATCAGCAGTCGGTATGCGAGATTTGAAGAAAAGTAATGTTTTAAATTGAATTTGTTTTTTGTTGGACTGTGCAATTATGGTGGAAGGCTGTATAACATCACGCTACGTCCAATAAAAGCTGAGCATTTAGCTCAGTTCAAACAAACTCTATTAGACCTGCCCTTTATCCTTTTTCTCCGTTTCCGATTTCGATTCCGATATCACTTCCGTTACAGTTCCAGGTATGTCCCTGGTCTATACATGTCCCGTGGTTTCATATTCAAATACATGTATTTCACATCAGGGTACCTACCGGCAGCAAGTTTAATGTACAGTTAGCAATAAAACTCGGAACACAATAGAGTCATATAAACTGCACCTTTATGTGCTAACACTAATATGGGCTTGGGATCATTCATGTCTTTGTCCGCGCGCTCCTCCGACAAGAAGGCCACTATGGTCATTAGGGTCAACTAGCATTTAACACCGGTAACTTCGGCCGCGTGGAATTATAAGTTCGGTTTATGCATGTATATGATTTTATTATGCAAAGAATTACAATGGTAACAATAACACTGGACAGTAGTATGCCTGTTGTGGATAGGAATATGTTAAATGTTTTATGGATATCAATTCTGAGTATCATGACATTCTTTTAAATTATACTACTGGTATTGTATTAACATGTTATGTTTTGTTGTTTTACATTAGCAGATTTTGGTTTTTTTTACTAATATTTCTTTTGACACTCCAACTAAGCTACACGCTCGTGCTAGGATATGGTGTACGATAAAAGTCGAATGGTGGGATTCAAACACTCGACCACGTGAACGGTAATCCGTGCTACATTAGGCTATTGGAGCTTTTTACAGATATAGGTATAGAAATGCTCTTTTAATTTTTCTTGTTTATAGAAATAACAAAACCAGTTTGTGAAGTCAAGAAGTAAACGAAAGTACGGCGGAGCTGGTGAGTATATACTCTTAAAATAACACCACGATTTTAAGAAAAAAAACAAGGTTTAAAAAATTTTAGATGAACGCTCGGTCCGCGTGATTCTTACGTTAATTATACAGTAAAAAAAAACGACGCGGACAAGCTCTGTTTAACATAAGACGTGTGTGATTTACTGGCCGGTGTTACGATAATATGATGCAATTAATTCATTTAGCACGAGAATTCATTTTTGAGATTATTAAAAAATGCAATGTAAACTAAGGCCATTAAGTAGGGAAGAAAACTGAAACATTGCGTGAACGTCGCTTACAGATTTTACAATGTAATACGAATTTGGAGATCAAGCGTGGCATTATCATTCAAAAGGCTGTTACATATTTTAATATTGTTTCATGTTGGTCAGTAATAGTCTTGATCTAAAGACTAAACGTATTTGCAGCAACATGTAGCCACATCAAAGGAAAATAAAAAAAACAAATGTATCTATTTTTTTTTTCTGCCTTCATATTTATCTGTCAGCTGAATGTCCTACTGGCCAGTGTGTGTCGTCTCAGTATCACAGACTGTCACTTAATGATCTCCACAAAGATAAGCTTCCTTTCGAGAATTTATAGTGGCAGTAAATGTGTGTCATAACATGTGAGTAATTCAATATTGCGGCACGGCACCGAGCGCACGGTACACCAATGATTATCAACACGGTTTATAATGATTTACAACACCGGTACGTGCGGCGCAGCGGGCACTTCTACTCGCTCGAACCTCGCTTCTAAATCGAGGTCTGTTATACTCTTTCATACAAAACAAGTGTTGCTGTCTGCTGTTACAACTTGACGTCGCAATCGATATTACCAGTTTTATTTATAAATGCATCATGTTTTTATTGCATACTAGATGATATGTCTTACTTATCAGTATAGGTTTAATATGTCTCGTTCAACTTTATTTTTTTATTCATTAGAACCTTCTTCAGATAGTAATAAACACATAAACAAAAGTTATAGCAATATTAGTCCGTCCAGTCACGCATGATGCGATGTCCAAGGGGAGATTCAGCTTTCTTTATATTATTTCTTTTTTCAATATATGTATTGTTAGCATAAATTAAAACCAATATAATTATTATTGGTACGTAAACGTACATTATGTATGGTCCTATTTTATCATAATAGTAGATTTGTTTCCTGGCATTATTGTTTTAGGTAATAATAAGAATTGTAAATCGAGTGCATATTCTGCGATTGTGATAAATAAATAAAGAATAATATAGTGTACAGTCATGTATTAATTAATTAAAATTATCAGGTAGTAAACAAAGAGGTGTCTAGGGATGACGTCGGTAGCCTACATTACAATGACACACAGCACGGCTAGCTAGCCCTTCAGGCTGACTTATCAGCTAAGTGATTGCGCAATGTTGGCCGCATCCTACGTGCCTGCCGGCGAGCACACGGCCTGCGTGACTGCCGACGTGTTCGCAATCGAGGCGGTCCGATGACCTCGCGTTGAATAATACCAAATACGTTTACTTCCTCCCATCTTATCTGTCAACAATTTCCGCTATCAAGTGACTAATTAATTATGATATTCATAAATATATATAAAGAAGGTGGTGAGATTGAATGTGGATGGCTATGACGGTAGAAGAAGACCAATGAAGAGGTGGATGGATTGCGTGAATGACGATATGCATAAGAAGTGTGTGAGTACAGATATGGCGGATGTATGGAAGAGTAGTATATACCGTGCCGACCGCCCATAGGTAAATGAGCAGATTGATAATAATTATCAACATCTATAATTTCAATTATGCAAATTGTTATTTTGTTGAAATTATTTTTTGTTGTCAACAGTCAGCAGAGTTCTTATAAGCAATAAGGCTACTGTCCATTAACTATTGTGTTATTCATTATAAAGACGTATTGAAGAAAACATTGTATAGTCTCTGGCCAGCAATACTATTACGTGCTGACCACTTTTGTCGTAATGCAGTTTGAATTGCTCTAATACATCGCAACTATGGTGGCTCAATGTATTTTATAGTCCATTAGTTTAGTTCGCGCAATCGTAAAATTGAAACTAGGTTCAAACCCAATTGGAAATAGGTTAATAGTGTTTTTTTTATACGATTTTCCTTTGGGATTTCCACAAAAAAAAAGTTTTCATTTAGGATTGAATTAGAAAAGTACGACGTCGTGTCCGTGGGCTTGTTGTTCGAATCCTAATAGATGTTTCGCATGTCTTTAACTGCTCCCACGTAGGATGGTTCCTATTAACGATCATTATTGTGGTAATCGTAGAGGCAATGATGACTTAATTGTTTACATTACACAATATTGCGTGTAACTAATAAGATCTAGTCTAATACAACGATTATTTACTATTTATTAGTTTAATATAACGCTTTAATTGTACCGACGCGTCCGTTCGCGGTGTTCCACATTAAAGATATAGTCGCTTGAACGTTTCGTACGTATTGAGTCGACGACGCGGCCACAAAAGCCACTGGGCTGTAATTTTTTAAAATGTGTTTCAGAAAAAAAAAGTTTGTCAATCGTCTGAGCAGTTTGACGACTAATTCATTTTTATTTCTAATTACTATTATCCTGGTGTTTGTGCTCCTCATTTGTCTATTTGTGAGAAAGAGCTGAGTTTGCGTAGGAGGCATTTTTTTTAAGTGAAACGCCGCTAACGTTTGTACTCCACGTATAGGTCTCTGTTTGAACATTATTGAAAGGATCTGATGAGCTATTAAAATATGCTGAACCTCCAATATATGTGAAAGAACCGTAAAGTATATATTCGTCTAATTATCACCATAATGAAACGATGCAATGCCTAGATACCTCTTCATAGTAAGCACTAGATCTTTTAAATTACCTAACCATACATTTTTATCACTTTTTTATGTGTTTAATACAATATTAGTTGAGCTATCGTTAATTTAATAGTTTTATGGTGCGCTATTTTTATGAATGCCAACTTGACTTAATAATACACCATGTTAGCAATTGGTTTGTAATTATAGGGAGTGACTCCTCTATTTGCTTATTTTATAGGTAATGTGTTGACGTAGGTTAGTGACTGGACAATGCGTTCAATGTACGTACTATTGTGTTGAAGTTTTATTAAAGTCTATGAAATTTAAATGGAATAGACAGTTTGTTAATAATATTAAGTATGAAATATAGTTTATTCGGTTATCGTGGCAGTCGATGGGGGAGGCCTACGTCTAGCAGTGGACTACATTAGACTGATAATGATGATGATGATGATAGTTTATTCCATCTATAGTAACCTTCTCAATGCAAAATGCCTACGCCATATACAAATTTCACTGGAATAGGGATTTTACGAAATATACGGGTGGACTTGAAAAAACAAAAAGCTATTAAATTCGCAATGTCATGATGTCTAATGTTGTTTGTCTAATGCTGCAGCAAGTCCTTTAATAGCGTCCCTCAATGAAGGTTTAAAATAACACTATACTTAGGTGCTGCTAAAGCTGCCACTAAATAGTCTAAGAGTGGCAGTTAGTCTATATTGTAACTTGAACGTTAGGCTTTTAAGTAAAACGTACTCATAATTGAGACGCGTTAGTGAATGCTCCAACATAATGGTGTCGAGTTGTCAAGTGTCAAGGACGCTCCCGTCCTCGCCGTGATAAGCTCAACCGGCTTCGCGTAACTTACACATTCATAAAGCGCTTTATGAATGTGAGCGGTGAGCAGCGCCGCAGATCAACTTATACTGGTTTAATCAAATCCTGTTCCCGAGGGGACCCGCCTCGCGCGCCACACGAACTTAACCCCAATCGTTTGAACTTGAACGTTATATAATCAATTTACTTTTATTTGGTTATGTGTTCATTTCAAGTTCTGATTGCTATTTATTGAGTACTCAAGTAACATTTAATTTTAAATTAAATGCTTATTTGTGACGACGGTGAAGATGGTATGAGTTTTTCCACAGATATTTTTAACCTTACTGAAACAACGCTTTTTTTTTAATTTGGAAGACATTTTACCGTTTTTAAACTATTTAAACTTTTGTACGACATTATTATAAAGTATAGATAAAACCCGATGGACTCGAAACTAGTCGGTGCCCACATCGGATGAATACGTGAGTGTGAGCAGAATTATCTTTAGTTTTGTTAGGCAACCATCGTATCTCGGTTGCTAAGCGTCATCTATATACAATCCATCACTCTGTCGCGTTAATTTTCTCCAGTGCAAATAACTGCTAGACAATGGCGCAGTCCACGTAAATTAGATCGTTCCAAGATGTGACAGTTATTGCGCAAACACATTTGTTTTTCTGCTAACGTTGGAAAATGATAAATGAGTTTTCTAGCTTCGCTATAACTTGATAACGTAAACTTTGTTACATTCCATAATCACTTTGCTTTCAATGGAAATTAAAAAGAAAGTGTCAAGATATAACAAATGAACCAGTCTTATGAATGAACTCAATGATGAGTGCTTGCAAAACTAGTGACTGGTTGTGTAATTATAATATAATTTATTACACATTGTTTGCATCGTTACAGTATACATAGATACGTATATTTTCGTTTTTTTTTCGAGAATCATGTGGGTTTTCTGAAGCACATGTACCTTATAATGTAGTTCGTGACGTTAAAACAGTGATACCTTTTTGGTAACAGATAACGGCGAGTATCCATCCTTATGTAGTTGATGTGCCACGCGTTCGAACGAAGCGATTCGAAACATCGTTCCTTGTGCGCACTGCAAAGGATTGGACCAAGTTGCCGACGTCAGTTTTCCGTCCAAATATGACCTCGGAGCCTTTAAGGGTAGAGTGAATAGGCATTTGTTAAGCTAGCGCGTATCATATTCAGACTGCATCACCACTTAATATTAAGCGGGATAGCGGTCAAGCACTAGCTAAATCAGTAAAAAAACAGGTAAATTCCGTTTCCGTATGTTTAATACGTATTTTCTTCAGATTAACTTATTAAAGTGCAGATTACTAATATGTTTTACGTCACGTCCACACAAGGAAATTAATGAAGTCTATCAAGTAGAATTCTGTCGCAACTCTTATTGTATTTGTTATTGCCTTTTTAGTCTACTGGTTACAAGTTATCATTGAGAAACTGTAGTGCCCATTCGTTTCTATTGTATTCGACTCGCTTAGGTTAATTTCGGAATCGACTTTGTTGCTATGTGATATCTTCCTAAGGCTTCCTAAGGATTTGTTCCTATACTGGTCTACTGTACGTATATTTTCATCATAATTCTACGTGAAATTTATAATTATAATATAAATGAATATTCCATAGAAAGAGAAAAAGCCAACATTCAGAGAAATTTCAATGACCCCGCTTACTCGAGTAATTAGTAAAGCGTGCAGTTAAAGTTATGTGCCATTATTGTGTATCATGGGGCGCGTGTTCGCTGCGCAGGTCGTGTTTCACTTCTCGCAAACGTAGCTTTCAAATTAACATCATTATTCACAAGGAGAACGAAGCAGTACGCGAGAAAGTTTCTCTCAGTACGAACGTTCGCCGTATCTTCACATCTCGTTCTGCGCATGTAGTGCGACCCTTAATTCTCTATTGACCCCTCGCACGAACCGACCAACTATTTTGATGTTATTTTTGCACGTAGCTGTCTTTTGTTTTAACAGCTATAGTTTTTGTGAGAGTTTTCGCATCTGTCCATCGTATACAATTACGCAATATTTATGTTTAAAGAACCGATGCGACAACTATCACCTTTCCATTTTATTCAGACATTTGTTGTGTGCTTTAAGTAGTATAAATTTCATTCATTAGTTTGTTATTGATTTAATATATTAGTGCTTTTAATTGGCGTGCAACAAAAGTCTGAGTAAGTACATAGTTTAGTTGTTTGCATGCATGGCCTGTATCTAGCTCGTTGTCTGTTGCATGCAGGTCTAGACGCGCTTCGCAGCAGCTGTCGAGGAGCGCCGAGAGCATCGACCAGAGCTACAAAAGGTATCAACACCTCACACAAAACTCATTAAGTATCTGTTACCGCTATCAGCCCAGACTCATCCCTTCATCGCGTTAAACTTTTCTATTGTTTGCCCATTGATTTATTGTGTAGTAATTTTTTTGTTTTCTTTTGAATAGATCGCGTAGATCGCTAATTGCAAATATGATAATCAATTAATTTAATTAGTCGAAAATATCTGGTATTTTTTTTACTGTAATAAAAAAAACATTTTTTTCTACTCTTGTTTACATAAGAGTTTATGAGATCATCCAAATAAATAGTCATACTTTATTGGAAAGTATTTCACGCAAGTCAATATTTGCTACGATAAAGTTTGTTCTACATATATTATTGCAAGATCTTTATGCATCCATAATTTCTTGTAACATCTTGATATTTTCCTCGTGGTATTTACGCAGATCTGAATGTTATTTAGGGCATTTGTTTTTAGTGGCGGGCAATTATCAGTACACTGACACTGGAATATCCAACGTCATCTGTGATCGAGATACGCTCACTGCCTCTTTGTACCACTTGACTGCTCCTTTCAGAGTTCATTTATTACATGTGAACTGTTAGTGTTTTAAAAAGTATGGCTGTGGGATTTTTCAATCTCAATTAGTTTATAAACAAAAAGACATATTCACACTTAATTTCACTCGATTACCAACAGGTAAATCTTTGAGTAAGTTGAATTTGCTTTATATCAACTGTTATTTTTCGTATATATAAAGTAGGCAAGCCTTCAGAAGCTTAAAATCTAAGTTAGTGAAAGTAAAAAAGAATCAACAATTTCTTCACAACGCATAATTAAGTGCAGCAGGAATTAGCTTGAACTTGGTCCTGTTGTCATATTTCAACATAATAATCCTATTATAGCCGATAAGTTTATTTAATGGGAAAAAACTCATAGTGATACAAATTGTTTTAATTTATTTTCATAAAACCTAAACGCCCCAAATCAATCTAACAGTCGAGGTTCGAATCCCAACTGTCTTGTATAAATGAAAATTAATTTGGGAGTTAAAAATCTTATTTTGCCACATATCTTACCGCTAGCTAGCAGTGTCCTTTTTGTGATTTGAATAAATCTCAACAAATAATATATTTTTCTGATTCAAATTAAATTTTAAAGTCTGTTCTTTTTGTGTACATGTACCAACATTTACTCACCGTTTTGTAGAATTTTGTAATATTAATCTGTGAACTATTTACATTACAGGTCGAAGAGTCGCTCCGTGGACCATGGGTTTGCGGCCCCCTTCGACTTGGAGGCGCTACGCTCCAAGGTGGAAGGCAGGTTCGACGCCGTTCATAGAGGTCAGTATTGTTGCTGATGATTTCTTATTTGGGACTGCTTAAATTCGGATGGATTTAATATGAATGGCAAATAATCCCACATTAATACAATTTCTTTTACCTTATAAAGTATCTCAAATAATGTATACCTTTTCATAGCAAACGGTAGCTAAGCCAATGAAATGTGTTATCTAAATGCATACATCTTTAAATTGACCATTCAGTACACAGTAACTTGTAGTAAATCGATATTTATAAATGTCGTAGAGTCGCCGCAGCCGTGTCGTTATCGTCGCGTTTGTCGCAAATCGTCCGTCGGTCCAGAGGGCTGGCTGCCAAATGTCAAATAAACATGCCAGTTATAAAGCAGTATCCGGCTGTAACGCGAGCTATAATTAATACTACGGCTATAAAACTACAGTGTTTGTTTACGCTGTCTCCAGAGAGCGTCCGCGGACTCGCGTTTTAATTATTTTCATTCCGACCGACTATGATTTATTGCGCTCGTCGACAACCAATAAATTGCTTCGGAATCGAAATAACGATAAATGATGGTCCCCACTGTTTGTCTCCATGATAAATATTATATCACAAACACTATAAATGTCGTTATAAAATTCTTATCGAAATCATTTGATTAATAATATACTCAACCATTCAAATACTAAGACTTTTCGTACTGGGATTGGATTAATAAAATGATTCATTTACAACATTGCTGCCGATCATAGTGACGTTAACTGCACACTGAGCAGTACCTATAATGATAGCAGATATTGAACTTTTTTTTTTTATTTTTATAACTAAAGATTTCAGGCCAGTGCGGTTGAATTAGTAAACAATAATCGTGGTTGCGAGAAGGTTGCTAGCTTTTCTCTTTGATAATGTTTGTGTTTTTCAGTTAAAGAAATGTTAATCGTTATTAAATGGAGGAATATGATCAAATCTTTTTAGTTTCCGAGTAATATTATTTGCAATTCATGATTGCCGCCGTCGTCCGCCGTCGCCGTCCGTCCTTGCTGCCGCGAATGTAAAACGAAAATATTGACTCTAACGTCATGTCGTAAATAATGTTATTTGATGCATGAAAATCATAACTTCAATATTTGTTTTGAATTAAATTGTAATAACACGTTGAGGTACGAAATTTATGGTAACTGGTATAAGATAGTTTCTATGAAAGATTATTTAGTCTCTAAACGATATAACATATTAATGTCCGATAGTAAATTATATTTATTTCGTTGAGAATTTATTTTATTTTTAATACTCTACTGGATTAATCATAGTGAGAAGGTACGTCGGTTATATTGCTATCCTATTAAAGTTAACTCTTAGCGTTCATACAGTTCGTTATGTCTTGATGTTTTATTCGAAATTTAAACATAATTCTGAATCAAAGATTTTTTTTTAATTTCCATCAAAGATACTTTTACACAGTAATTATTTCAAATGTCGCCGTCATTTGTTTTCACAATTTCCTTAGATACAAAGTTATATTTTATACATATTTTAAAATAGTTACGTTTTTATTGTTTGAAATAACTAAGCAGTATTATCCAAAGAGGCCGTTAGTCTATTATTAAATTTAGAAAGTTTAATGTCGCTCATAGTGTTTATGATTATAGGTTTAATAACAATATAGTAATGCGATAAATATACACAAGTGTGCCGACATTTACGATCTCTCTCGAGCGATAGTCTGATGCTTCCGTTTACGATCGACTGGCAAATACGTCTGGCCTCCTCACTTGACAACACACTACTGTATATTTCCGCGTCTGCCACTAAAGGCCGACGTACACAAACCGCTTTAAGTAATCCGTACAAGCTTCAAGCTGTTAGTGTACCGCCGCCTGCGTTGTCAGCGGTGTCGCCAAATTGTGAGGAATCTATAGCGAAAGTTAACTACTAATAGACAAACAACGAAAGATGTCGGTACCGACTGCTTTTGTATGGCGATCAGTCCGTGTACAGCGGCCCTAATTCGTATACTATGTCGTTAAAAAGTCTGTCCCCGCCAACTCGAGGCTGTGACCTAATAACTTTATTTTTTCGAGATGAGCTTTTTACCTTGAACTTTTCCACTTGCGGACTGAAAGAGAATTAAAATGTATGCAAAAGACTTCGTTTGCTCGGAACTTGAAATGAAATATGTTTGTCGTACTTCACGTTGTGTAACTCTGAACATATTGCCTGATAGTTTTTTGGTGAATTATCTGTATATGAAGTAACTTGGTTTAATCGTATTGACATTTTTATCTAAGACAATGCGGCACGATCACCTCGTGATCGTGCCATATCCACTACACTAATCTCTCTCTCCTGGTGCCTCCCCACTAATGGAGGTTGGCCGTCAGCTCAGCGAACTTTTCCCGATCCTGTGCCAAGC
>JAODUI010000023.1:2932118-2945744 GCA_027563995.1 Papilio gigon
AACACCTTTATCTGGAAGGGTGTTCAAGCAGTTTCTACATAGGAGAAACACTTGGATCTGATTGATTACTTTGGTTGGCAATTAAAATTGTATAGACAATATACGAAACTAATTTGCAATGTTTTCCCGATGTTTCATTTAATTTTTTTAATATTTAATAAGTGTAAAGTGTTATTTGAATTCGATATGACCTCGGTCAATATAATATTCGTGCCACGAACATGCAGTTATCAAACAGACAATGAACTTTACTGTATATACACAACATGTTAAATCATTGTTTATAAATCATATTGTAAACAATCTAAAACATTGTCGATATTAATTTTATCGATTGTGGTCTATTATGTAATGAAATTTGTAATTTATATGTCTTATGTCAAAAATTAGTTTTACAAAACACTTATTTAGTTACTGGCAACACCGACCCCTGTTGCATGGTTAAACGAAACGAGTATTCACCGTAGCATGATATTTATAAATGTTTTTTTAATTTACCTGTTACTAATGTTTGTTTACAATTGGAAGTGCAAGCACCCTGGATATATAAAAAATGAATTATTAAAAGATATCTAAATTTGTTCCCCTGCTACCGTGGATGCTAACCGGAATGGACATAAAATTGCGACTCCACCGCGTTCATTGTTAGTTCTCCAATGAACCTGGTGGAGTTCGGTACTGGTTTGTTCCTGAGTAAGACCCCGTCGGAGGAGGCCCCGCACGACGCCCCGGGGTACGTGAGCCCGCTGTGCTGGCAACTCGATGTGCGATACCTGTATTGTTGCCTGAGGACCCCAGATTGGACCACAACTCGTTACTGCGTTCGACTCATCCGACGAAAATTATATCTCCTTTGTAAGAGATGTATTTTTATCGCGAGGGTCGTTTTGTAAAGCTTTACTCCACTGCTATCTTCTATTTAATTGTTCCTCGTACAATTTGAACGTGTTAAATATAATTTAGATAAGAAAAGTGTAATTCTGAGCTAGACTTGATTTTAAGATCATTTTTATAAATTGATTAAGTGTCTGTTAACATTCCTAATATGATTTTTAATTCATAAGTTAATTAAACATGTAGCTTATTATTGTTTCTTAATCAATTTTAACGAATGATGTAAAACAGCGTTGTGGTCCAATGTACTGCCTCTTCCGTTACCACTTTCTGTATTTAGGTCTATCCACTGATCGTGTCTGTCATAATGTTTCCGAAGCCTTTGAATTTTAGATTTATATCCAGAATTCAACTGTTGAGCTTATTTTTGTAAATAAAATTTGCATGTTGTTTTGTGTTAGGATGAGGATTTAGTCTGATGTTTGTATCATCGTCATTGTCTACGCTGTCGCCCTCTAGCGCGCCGCTGTGTGACACGCCTTGCTTGAAAACTATAAAGCAATTTTAATATCGAAGTAATACTTGGCTCCAAACATTAATGACATTTATTGAAAAAGGCATTTATTGCCACAATTTTATTTCATGCATTGATTATCATAACTTCGTGTTAAATTCATGAAATTTTATCATTTTCGCCGATATCGATCTACCATTATCTTATCTTTGTGCCGTAACATCATTTGATGTTTATTACAACACACCCTCGCAACGAGATTAAAGTACATTGATACGTGCAATTACTTCCAGACTGTTCCATACTAATTTTAGTTTACATTTTTTATTAATTTGAAAGGGGCATTGTAATCAGAACTCTTTTTTACAATTTGTCTGAGTGAATGTTCTAAGAAATTGTTAATGTTTAGAGCCAATAGTCTATATCGCTTGTTATAGAAGGCCTGAGTCGCTATGGCGAGGCGCTAGCTCTACTCATATTTCTAAACTTTACCCTAGGTATACAGGACGCTCTCTTTGTCCTCTATTCACCCACCATGATCATCTTACTGGCACCTTGTTAATGTGAGCCGCTGTGGCCCTCAGCATGTCTTTAATGTTCTACTTTAGTGACACTGTGTGTATCTTTAACACGTTGCAGGCTTAATGAGATGTCTAATTTCTCCACAGGTACAGCAAATTGGATTTTATTGACGTTTTAAAAGTGATATTTTTTTTTCGTAAATTGTATTATGAGTTTGTATGTTAATATATACGATGTTTATACAGACGTAGTTCCCTGGGAGGCTTTGGTCGCTCCCACACCAAATCGACGTCGTCCAGCGGCTCCACCCAGCCGAGACTGGATTACCGCAGCATGGTCTCTGTAGACGACATGCCGGATCTCTTCGCTTCATTTGACAGTTAGTATTTATGGTTGTACAATGTTACATCACTTAAAACGTGAAATTAAAGCGCTTTAAGCGGTTTTCTTATTTTGGGTCACTTTCTGTTAAAATGTTTTCTTTTTAAGAGTGGAATAGAAAACTTACTTACTTAAGATAATGCAATCAGTACACAAATTGCAAAAGTATCTAAAACCACTTAGTACAATTATTACTAGATCGTAGTATTGATGTACTATTTATTTGCAGAACTGATCCCGCGCCCGGCGCGCGCCAGCGATGACCCTCCGCTGTACCTGCGGCTGCGCATGGGCAAACCCGCGGGCCGGCCGCTGCCGCGCTCCACGCAGCTCATGTCCTACGGGCGCAAGCGCATGAAGCCCGAGTACTGGTTCGGCATCCCCAGGAACAGGTCACTATGAAACATTATGAATCACCGATGTAGAATTTTTGTTTAAAATAATATGAGAAAACTGCAATGAGGGAATGATTACGTTGGGATTCAGCGACTGTTGGCGAGCGTGTAGTTGTCATATTAAAGTGAGTGTACGCACGGGGCAGGGTGGACGACCTGTACAAGTTCCTGACGCACTGGGTGCCCAGCCGCTACGGGCCGCTGGGCGACGTGACCGCGCAGGGCTACGAGCTCATCGACAGCGACACCGAGTGGGACGACGAGGACGCCAAGCCAGGGGTTAAGGTACCTTTCAAACTTTCACCTACTTATTGTCTGAATGGTTAGATTACATAATAAAAAAGAATTAACTATGCAAGAAGTATTTAGTGTCTGTAAATCAAAGTTAACTTTAGTAGAATAAAAATTAAAAAGTCATCACGAACAAAAGACAAAGAAACAATAAACAAATTATGAACAGTTCGAAGATTGAAATTAATAGTTTAATGAAGAATGCCACAATTAGTAGAGAGTTATGTAATTGTTTACAAACGAACGCGGGCCCACCGGTGACGGCCGCTGTCTGCCGCTGTCTGCAAAGATAATTATCTCGTCACCATCACTCAAGATAAATGTTACCGTACTTTAATTTATGTTTTAATTCAAACATCTGTACATTGTATTGAAGGAGTTATCTTCGTCCGCAGGGCGAACGTACCGGCAGCTCCGGCGATGTGTCCGACATCACTAGAGAATCGTGGGAGGTAAGTCGTTTTATATTGACATTAGACACTTTCAAACTTTAACACGATTTTGTAATTAACAACGCTTTATCTAACACCGTGTCGATATACAGATATACTGAGAAAATATTTTCCTTCGTGATTTTTCGAAAAAGTATTCATCTTGCTGTCTCAAACAGCTTCAGTACCCATCTTAGAGAATGACATTATTCACTATTTGACACTAAAGTATAAAGTTCCATATTAATGGATATAAAAATGTTACTCATTTAATACGATAATGTATTGACGGTTCGGGTGTCATCGTATTCCGATAAAGATCCGAGTTTTCCCGAAGGCAAATAATTTCTCTTCGCATCTATACCATCTTGAAAATGTTCACACAGTACACAGGAAGAGTCATATGTTACGTCACAGTTTACTCTGTACTTTACTGATACATGTTTGTTGCCATTCTTTATACATAAAGTAATAACGGAGAACAGTACAATATTTTGTTGCAATAACATTTTAAAAGTAAACAATCGATATATTATCAAACAGTCACTGATATCGACTATTACCTTTGAGTTTCGGTTCCAATCAATCTTTCAAATTAAACCATATAATACGTATAAAGTTTTATTACGCTGATAGCGAACAATTTTATTGTTTTCAACTCATGAATGTAAACATTTTATACTGCACAATGGACACTACATAGTTTGAATGTTGATACTAATTGTATGGGATTGCGCATAGCTGCTGAAGGCGCCGTACGTGAAAATATATTCGATAATGAAGAGCCAGGCGGAGGCGTTGGGCGACTCGCTCGGCGAGGAGCCGCGCCCGGAGGTACCGTGCGAGCGCGCGGCTAGCGGACGCACTCGCGTGCATGCGTATGCACTTGCGACAGATACGATTCAAATATAATTCACTGAAACTTTTATATATACTATTTATAATACGTTGTTTTTTGTATTATAGTCGGTTATTCGAATCGTATTTGCCGTTATCTCGTTCGATGTAGCGCGTACCGCACTCTAGTGAAATGAAATGTGCACATTATTCAAATCCATGTCCTGTTGAATGTTACCCTCATAGTCGTTCAATATTTTGTAGTGTTATTGTCAATGTTTCTCCTATTGGTACACTGCGGCGTCGGCGCTAGGTGGACACGTCTCGCAAGTAAACACTCAATGTAGCGATGTAAATTGTATGCACGATAAGATACGCTAATATAGTAGATTGGTTTTTAAAATATTGCTCTATAAATTTTTATTAATGATTATACTAAAATAAATATAAATTTAAAAATATTTATAACTGCATAATATGATATGCAGGTGAACCTGCTTAATATCGGTGTGAACGTTTCACGTGTTCCGAAAGTTGTTATGCCTCTTCGGGATGAAGATACGTTACACATCTTTAATAATTTAAATAGTTTATGATAACAAACTTTGACTAAACGTCCGTTATCTTACGATAATATTATTAATGAGTATTCTGTATGATTCAGAATTATTTTGAATTATATATTAACATTCTATATTTTAGATGTTCATAAAGTTGTCAATTAAAAAAAAAATTGTATTTACGTACACGCCACACGACACTTTGACTTTGTCGGTGAAAGTAAAAGTATTTGATTATGCGTTTCGTGTAAAGTCCATGTTGCTGTTATATAAGGTCGCGTACACAATAGGCTGGGAACAATAGTTCGTCCGCACGTTGCAGTTACCTTGTCGCATCTCCTGTTAGAACGTTTCACAATAACGGCCCGATACGCTTGTTACGAACGACCCAACCAGAACATTTAAAACCACAAGTAACGCAGTTACACTGCAAATAAAGAGACATTAAAATTTATAAAAATGTACCTGACGAATGACATATATTAATTTCGTCAGCGTAATGGTTAAGGGTATCGATTTCCGACGGTCGACAGTTCGAATCCCGCGATTCAACTGTTGTCGTGGACTATATCCAAGCACAAGACTATACCTTAAATGGAGTTTCACAATGAATGTTAGTAAATTAAGAAAAATCTATTAATATTTTATAAAATAAAATGCATTATCTGTTGATCGTGAATGAGAACTCGCTCGAGTCCATTTACTAAATGAACTTCAAAAGTACTTAGTTGATTTATTTTTATTTAGCGTGTTAAAACAAACTAATCTCGATAATAGAATATTGTTAACTTATTTACAAAAGTGAATTATTGTCAAGTTCCTTATGCTGACAAGTGACTGCGGCCGCCGGGCGGAGGGCACTGTAAACAGCATCAATTTCCACCACTGACATGCTGATGAATTTATAACTTATTAATCCTTATTCTATCTCACTGATGTATTAAATGCGAAGCCTTTAATGGATGGAAGTTTGTTAGCAGGTAAAATAGCTAAATTGATCTGGATGTAATATCACACACAGATGGAGTATTTTCTAATATACCGCATAAAGTTTTTTTTTAAAGTAATAGTAGATTTGTGTTAGTTTGCTAATATTTATTATAACCATTCCTAGTAAGCTTGACAAAAAACTTGTGTTAGGATATGTTCCGTGACAATAGTCGGATGCCGAGATTCAAACGCATGTCCGTTAGATCGTATGTCCTTGCCCTCAATCATTACACTATCGGCGCTTCAACTTCTGTTGTCACATGCTATTTTATATTTTCCTCGAAGATGAAGTCGCGTGAAAAAGCTAGTAAGTTACAAACTCCGGTAGTATATTGTCCAAAGAAATAATTATAAACCACTGCCTACGTCGACTTGCGTTGTCGTGTCTTAGTTTGTTAGCAACACCTAATTAGGTAGTCCCCTTCAAACCATAAGTGAATCAATACGTTTTAAACAGAATACAAACAGACTATTAAAACAAATCTTCAAACATATTGGTCAGACCGAAGAAGGTGGGGATTAAACTATTAAAACTATCGTGAGACATTTCACTATACTACTTATAAAACGGCTTAACTCACTTGCAACTCGGTGTCAGTACCGTTCCCACTCACCCTGAAGATGAGCCCCCGATGGGCTCGAAACTAGTCGGTACTGACACCGAGTTGAGCGTGAGTTAAGCCGTTTTATAAGTAGTAAAGTTAAATTATGTTAAGTTTACGTAAGGTAACTAGACTTTCTAAAATATTTTATCCATGGAATGTCTTTCACTTTGAGTTGGAACATGAACTCAAAGTACGGTTTTCTATGAAAAGCTTCGCTTGACTTGCGTCGGAAGCGGACTTCCGATCGTAGGTAGACATCGCTCTCATACATAGACTTTTAAGAGACAAGACTCTTCTCAAATTTCTTTAAATTTGCTTGCGTGTGTACTTGTATTGTCTGTGAAAATTTAAGACGGTATTGGTTCATAGTGGCGTTATAATGTTATGTGTCTGTTCCCTAGAGAAAATTGAATTGAGTACAACGTGTGTGTATAGTCCATTTGCCTCTATTCAAAGGTCTCGCCACTCGCAGCCGTGTCAATATTTGTCCAATCTCGAGCGCTGTGACTCTGACACTTGTTGCGTTCGACACAGACACTCTGATACGTTTTGCTATCACGCACGTCATGTTTTGAGAAACATCTCATCAACTATAAATTATACATCGACTTGTGTAACAGCCGTAATATAGTTAATATATTTAAGGTCGCGATGGCGCGGGATCGAGTTAGATGGAGACTTTTACTGTCGGAAGTCAACACACTTCGGGTCGCTGCGTCACTCTATTTAGTTGTTTAATAGGACTTACAAAATTAAGAAATGTTTTTAACATTATTTTATAAGTGTACATATATTCTAATAAAAACAATTGAATATAGAAGCGCATAAACAATATAATTATTAGACATGTGGTAGAACTGTAGGACAAAGGGAAAAACTCGCAACAAAAGAAAATAAAACCATATTTTACGTCGCGGGTTATGATTTCGATATCCAGCAACGATAAATAATTATTTTCCTAATATGTTTCAAACGGAAAATCAAGAAATTTAACACAATAAAAGTAGTAAAGCGAAAAAATGGGAAGGTAAGGCATATCAAAAAGAAAAATTGGTTGTGACTTATGGTCGAATTTCGACCAAAGGGCGACCGGTAATATAACACTTTCTACTTTATTATTTGAACATGGCATCACGCTTGTAAATTTTGTATATCTATATTGTTTGCCATTAGAACTCAAGTAATGTTTTTTAACGGACAAACAGTTCTAAAACTAACATTTCAGTTCTTTTTATTTTTATGTTAATGTGTAAACAAGCTTGGTTATCAAGATCTTGCGATATTAAAATGTTCCAATAAATAACGCGACCCAAAAAAAAAAGCTAGCGAACAGCTGACTTATCTCAACAAATTTATTGTGGCCCCTATTCCAGGGGTCACCAGAACAAATGTTACCATCTGTACCTTATTTTAATTTCATACCTTGATACTAGCGCCGGTAAGCGTAATTGTATTTTAAAAATAAATATTTTTTTGTAAACACATAATCTCTTTATAATTATTATCGCATTTAAAAACTGTATAAAAGAAGGTGGGTATTGTAATATAATATGGTTCTTCAAGAAGCGTACCTCTTTCTATAAGATCGGCAACGGCTTTGTGGTTCTTCTGGTATTGCAGATGTCCATTGGCGTCGATGATTACCCTTGTGATCGCCCCGCTCCTTTCCCTCCTTCTCTTATGAACAAAAGAAGATTGTTTAATAAATACCAAAAAGTATCATCACTTTATAAGATTCGGTTTCA
The DNA here is from genome assembly GCA_027563995.1 of Papilio gigon. NCBI lineage: Eukaryota > Metazoa > Arthropoda > Insecta > Lepidoptera > Papilionidae > Papilio > Papilio gigon. The sequence goes on from JAODUI010000023.1 coordinate 2,940,224, forward strand.
AAGAACTCATTGTTCCCACAAAATATTAAGCCATTGATGAGAATTCAATAGTGATTGTTAGCCACGAAATGATTTAAATAATAAAGGAATATAAAGTTTCTCTTTGAAAGTGAAGCGAGAATGATCAATTAATCATATAAGAATGAAATTTATTATAATAATAATGCTTAGAAATAACTGCAACGTTCCTTTATAAGGTATTCAAGATACGTGACCTCATATTTCTTTAATAACATTTACACAATTTGTCACCTATGTATAGAAAGATGACGATTTAATATTGTTCATATATTCATTTCAATAAAATTAATAAATAGAATGTAAGATTTATCGTAAAAAAAAAGAATGAAATCTTAAGATATACCCAAAATATATGCTATTTATTACTCAAATACCTTACAAACCTTCAATTTTAACCGAACAGTCGAATTATACAGTTAAAACTAATGTTTTAAGCACAAATTTAATTATCGAATTAACTGTATGGGTCTTCTGTTAATTAAAACCAAAGTTATGTCATGGGCTGCATTTATTTTGTCATTATACGTTTCTACTAAAATCGGTTAAAAGTAAAAATGATATATTGAAGTTTATAAAATGAACCGTTAATACAATATTTCAAATTAAGAACTGTGATAATATTACGATCTAAATTATTATGCAAACTTACATTTATGAATGACTTAAGTCGCTTATTGAATTTTCCCCATAGCTCTTGACATCATTAATTATCGCTTCGTCGATATTCACTTCACAAAGTCAAGGTTGAAAATGTCCAGAGGTCTTAGTTTTGAACGTCTTTTCGCTTACTATCAAAGGTTCCATTTGGAAATGTGAAATCTGGGCCAGTGTGGTTGACTATGGTCTAATCACCCCTAATAATAGGGTAGGCCCTGAGCCCCTCGGTGGGGACGTATAACGAGCTGATGATGATGATGATGATACATGAAAACGAGTACATTAGACGTAATCAATTGAAAAATATGTTCAAGAAGTATTAATTAAAAAAAAACTACTGAGAAAAGATATGGATTATTATCGAAGCATATGCTTTATTATAGTATTATTTTATTAATAATTAATTATATTTTCTATTATTTTTAATTAGTCAACCAACACGCACTGGGCCAGCGTGGTTGACTATGGCCTAGTCACCCCTAATAATAGGGTAGGCTCCGAGCTCCTCGGTGGGGACGTATAGTGAGCTGATTATGATGAATTATATTTAAAAATCGGTACACAATTTAAATTCTGTACAAATTCTTTCTAACTTCACAACTATGAGACATGTAAATGCGTCGTTCAATTTGTCTGAACGTAAGCTGTGCGGAGGCAGCGATGTAATTTAAAGTAAAGGAGGCTTTTCCACGCATTAGCCGTGTCACTTGCTCCGTGGCTTTCGGTAAAGACTTTGCGGCATAACTACGCTCACACATTACGTATGTGCGCACACGATACGAGTAGACATTTTTTATTTACAATTATCGTTGCTTACGTACATTAAGATAATCTTAAACGAAACGTCTTATACAGTAATAACATTAATAGTGAATTGTTTAGATAATCGAGTATTTATTCTAATGCTGCATACAACTAGTCCTCCGTGGACTGCGGGAAGTCGTTGGATGCGTAAGGCGGAGCGCATACTGTGACAGGCATTGGAAAAATCCTATGTCCAGAAGTCGACAGACAAGGGCTGGTGTTAACATTACAAATCGCAAAAACCGTAAATGAAGCGTGCAAATTACACAGTAGAAGTCAGCATAGGATTTACAATCGTCTCGTAGTAGTAGATTTTTTAAGATAGACATGGTTTTAGTTGGTTAGCTAAGGAAGCTGGCTAAAGCAGATGTCTCTGCCGTACTTAAATTAATTAAATAGATTTTCTTAAAACGTTGATTAACAGTAATACATAATTACGTGTGTATTACTTTTATTAATATTAATTTATTTCTTACGCGCACACGGGCTATTAACGCGTCAATGGACCGTGAAATTATAAACACTATAGCGATATCTACACTCATATAATAACCGCGACTTGAAATCTAACGTAAGTAATTTGTTGGAACCCAGTTGTACTATCGTTGTTTCGATTAATTTAAAGGAAGGGATATAGCTATTTTAAGACAAATCCGGTTTAAGTATTGAGGCTACAGATAAAACAATATTACACTTATTTTACTTTGAATTAATTTATATTCATTTTGCAATATAAATACATAATTTACTTATACAACCAAGTCTATTTAGACAAAACAAGAATTAACGCACATATTCAAATCGAATGCTGAAAAATGAACATAAATTAATTGTAAAGTTAACTCTTACATTTCAACAGCGTAACTTATTCAAAAGTTAAATGTTAGCAAATATAATTATTTCGTATTATTCACGATAAATAAATAGAAAATGTTCCACAAAGGACAAGTGGGCGACACATGAACGGCGAAAGTTTCCGAGTCCTCTGCAAATAAAGTGCCTTCGAGTATTCTCGAAATGAAGTGAATTCTCACCGCACACCTCGGAGCATGAGAACGGACATGTGATTTCACTTGTTGCCCCCTGTATTGGTTCTAATTAACCGACACCGTGTTTGCCTTCCAAAGGGCGCTTTGAACTTAAGTTTATTAAATTAAATTACATATTTGTTTTCGGATTTAATGTACTATTCGATTGTTTGAACGGGAGCTAATTTTTATAATTAAAAACACAGCAACGTCGGTAAATAGTGTCTAAATTGATATTTTTATTAAAAACCTTGATATCATATATTGCCCTTGTTCGTTAAATAGTTTCATAGTTCCTGTAACATGTATTGAGCTTTATTCGTTTATGATAATTCAATGTGTTTTAAAGTTTGTTGAGTGCGATTAGTGTGTGAATAGTCCTCAGTGGACTTGACTCCGACGCGCATCGTCAGGTTGACACGACGCACCCCACTTTCACTTAACAAGCTTGATAAAAAACATTTTTCGTTTCTCGATTTAACTCCACTCGAAATGTTATTAACTTAAAAATAAATTCTCAATTTAAAATGTTTTAATTACGCTGCCAAAAATTGTACGGACGAACAAATTGTATCACTTTTTGTGATAAGATTATTCGACTTAATGTTAATTGAACTTTGTATGGATTGTAAGGACATACTATCGTATGTAATGTTACACTACTACTAGTAGAAGCCTCAGTAGGAAACCTTGTACAGTTCATATTATTAAACAATTATGACTTTCGTGAGACATTTCATACAACTTACACACACGTGTAAGTTGTTAGTACCGACTAGTTTCGAGCCCATGGGGTGCTCTTCTTCAGGGTGAGTGGGATTGGTACTATAGCACTATAGAGAGAGCGACGGGCCGCGAACGCGCTGTAGAAGCGCCCCCGATGGGCTCAGAAACTAGTCGGTACCGACACCGATGTACACCTAAGTTTAGCCGTTTCATAAGTAGTACAGTTCATATTGTCATATTGATATATATTGTTATATTGACAGAAAAATAACTTTTTATCGAGTTCCTTTCCTTTGGTTGGCTTATACAAAGTTTCCAGATGTAACAAAATTTGTTTATTGTATTAACATGCCCCTGTTATCGTAGATGTGGTGGGCAGTTTGGTGCGTGGCGGTGGCGGGTGCCGGTGCGCTGGCGTCGGCCGCGCCCTCTGACGCCCTAGTACCAATCTCTGCCGCCGACTGGGAACAACAGATCGACGCATCCAACGACGAAGTAAGTCCTATTGCTAATTCTCCTCAGATTCCCCCTTATGCAAACAAGCGAAGCATTAAGCACGCTGACTCACATTTTTCTAGCTACTTTTTATAACTAAAAACAGTTGTTTGCTGGTTATTGTTGTTAAATAACATGAATTAATTTTAAGCCTCTTTATAACAACATTATTCAACTACTTCATCATTATTATTTTGTCACAAAATTAGTGTTTAAATATTTATGCATAAATTAACATTTTGTTAAGGCAATTAACGCTCGGGCCTCCCAATTACGAGTATAGTGCGCAAAACGTAAATAAATTGATTGGTGTTCGAACCGACAGGTTTAATTACATCCAGTTGACTTTTTACATGACGTCGCTTGTTCACTGGCATAAGAGATTTGCAGCATTATTGAATAACGTCATTACACACTTCAACGAGTGAATTATTACGAAAGCATTTTTAATTTCAACATGAATTTATTTTATGATGTAGGAGATTTTATAATTGAAATATAAACGATACCACAATAATGTAATATGATGATGATGATGATGATTATAATGGTTGAAACATAAACAATATGTTTTGGTAGTGTTATATTATGGTAGTATATTAGAAGTGAGGCGTGAGCGTCACTCGGTCTTAAGAGATGTCTAATGCAAAGTTCTGGCGTTAATTTTAATAATTACAACTATATACGAGTTTTACTGATGAAAAGGATTACTGTCCGGGACCCTAGAGATACGTAATATTCATAAGTTTATATCAAGTTACCTCTAATACTGAGGACGAGCCACAGATCTTTAAATATTTAAACATGTCTACTGAGTTTGGAGAGTAAATCACGTAGGTTATTATGCAGACATTTCTTGATGCTTTAAAATTTTATTTAACGTAAATATCTATTTTAGTTTAAACTCCACGATCGCAACGCGTCCTTTGCTTTAATATTTGCATAAAACCTCAAAGGTGAAACGATTTCCGTCTGCCGCAGGCGGCGACGTACACTGTTGAATTTCGTTGAAATACATTACCCTTTCCTTGCTCAAGCGCGACATCGTACGAAGTGAAAATTTAGCGAAACAACTTTATCATATAAATCATGACATATCTTGTTTAAAATGTTTGTTAGTAAGAACATTTTTGTGTCAGGTATAAGTACTATAATACGGAATGTTTAAGACAATAAAGCTTAGATCTTTTCGAGAAATCAAATAATCGTCAAACTCTCATCCACGTGATCGGAAATCCGTACCCTTAACCATTAGGCCATTGGCGCCTATTTACCCGCTTGTAAATCGAATGTTTCTTGACTAGGAGAGCATGGGGAACGCAGTACCGATGGGCGGGCGCTATGCAGCCGCCGCTCCTTGGGTCTACTTGCTCGCTGACGTGCCGAAGGATTCTCAGGTAAACTACGTAATTTAGAAAGTATTTTAGAAGTTTACTGACCTTTTAACTTGCAATATTTCATAAAAAAACCTTTACTTTATATAAAAGTATTTAGTATTTAAACGTTCAAAATTCAAATTGGAATACCATACTATGGTAAGTAATATTAATATTTTTAAGTACTGCGGTTAAGTATAGTAGATATGTTATAAGTAAATTTTTCATTCTTTTTCTCATTAATGTCCTAATGGTCCTTTAAACGACTTCTTCTATGTCTAATCCTTATAAAACCTATTGAGTTACTATGTATTTAAAACAAAAACTACAACTCGATAATCATCATCATCATCAACAGCCCTTGTCTGCCCACTGTTGGACATAGGCCTTTCCCAATGCCTTCCACAGTATGCG
>JAODUI010000023.1:2945844-2956446 GCA_027563995.1 Papilio gigon
TGTCACTACAATAAATACACGAGACGATTGAGGAAATCAATTAAAACATCTATGACGATGTGATCCCAAACATAAGGATTTCAGATATATTTTTTTGGCTATTTATAATCGTTTATTCAACCGTTTTTTGTTTAAAAATTCACATGTTAAATAGCTTTCAATCACGTTTATTACCAGTTACGTTATACAAGCGGAGCCGTGCGAGCGTTGGTCGGATATCCGGCTTTCTTATTGTCATTCTTTACCTATTTCTACAAATTAAATGGTCTATACAACATCATTTAATAACTTCGTGACATTTTGACATTTAAGTTGTCAGGATTTAGGTCAAAGACTGCGTGTGTTGACAATAAAAAAAAAACATTTCGAAAATGGTGTAGGACTTATACGTGTGTAATTGACTACGAGACGTTATTTATCAAGGTAAATTTATATGAAAGTTATTTACACTGATGAACCATGTTTTTTTTAAGAATACAGATTATTTAGTCCATTTTTGACGTTATCAGTACAATTTTTAATTCTACTATTTTCATGATTACATTAGTCATTCGCAATCTTAGAAATGTTTTTTTTTTTTATTAAATTCTGTTAATTTGGATGACGTCCACGTGTCTGATGCCCAGCCGTCTACAACATCCGATCTCGTATAAGTAAAGTGGGCGTGGTAAAATACACTCAATTTCGCATAAATTAATATCAGGTTATTCATGATTTAATTCTGAATACTTTATTGATATTAATGTAAGCATGGTTAATGCAGTATTTAATCATTTCTTAATTTCATTAATGCGTTACTTAGTGCGGATGGTGGGAAGTCGTTGGTGCGGATGGAGGACTGCATACTTTGGAAGGCATTAGTGTAGGCCAATGTCCAAGAGTGGGCAGGTAGACCGATAATGATGATGAAGTAGATTTACCCACTTATATAGTTTTACCTTCATCCCTTTTCTCATATACAACTGTTTTAGTGAAAATATTTTCAAATAAGTTTTACACATTTGTGAGAGTGAATCTGATGTCGAGGTTTTATCGGAGAATATACTTGGCATAGAAAATGATCACACCCGACATAGAGACATGACAAGACTACTATTGTTTCACTTTTGTCTGTCGGCCCAAAAATTATCGCATTGTACGGAATTGTTTTCTGAACGGCAAAGAATGTTATACGGAAAAACAATTGAGATAAAGTTCACTGAACAAATGAAAGGGACCGGTTAAGAGTATTGATTAAAAACTTATAGATAAGTCAGATAAGCTATCGACGCTTTGTTAATACATGCTGGTTATTGTCGCGGGCTGCGGGCGAGAGGTTTATCGGTGCACGAAACAAAAGAACTATGCTATGTCTCATGTACAGTAATGAACAATTTTTTAACAATCACAATTCTCTTAATATCTATTAACTTGACAACTCCGAATTGGGGTACAGTCGTAGTCATAAGTTACACAATGTTACATTTGTTAATACAAATTGTCAGGGCGCACTAGGAGCGCGTACTGCAAAATATTAATGACAACGTGGGCTACGGAAACATCAGTATCAGGGCTTTTGTAGTAAGGTTAATTTCTTCTAATTTCTTTAAAAAAAAGTAACCAGGTAATCGATATTCTTTATTATTCATAAGTGTACATAAAATGTAGACTTTTCCACATAACACCGTTCTACGTGACGATGTAAAGCGTTTAAATTATCAAGATATTTATTGGCCACTAGACTCATAAATTTTGAGTAATCCTCGCCTTAATCCCGGGATGGCTTTTCGTGTTGGTAATTGCATTACGATAGGCGATACCGAGATAATGGCGAGTTCACTTCGAACCAACTGACCGGGCGAGGATCAGTCAACTTCGTTGATTCTATAACAAATGACGCACTCTGGCGGCGCGAAAACAAAATTTTCTGGAAATATTTTGGTTATAAAAATAATTGTGGAAATGTCCCCTATTGGAATTCAGCCTTAGGCTATCACTGCGTTTGTTAGTTGATTTACTAATAAATTGCGTATAGCCTAAACAAAACAGACATCAAGAATTGTGCAGTGAAAATATAAGAGAAAATGTTGCGTTACATCCGCAAATTGGCGTCGCGCATCATGGTGAAAATACGAAAGGCAGAAATGTTTATATTCAACGTCGGAGTGGTGCGCCGGCGCGGCACCATACATTCTATTTGTAGGAGAGCGACCATACATTCCATACACGAGGTGAGGGATGCCAATTTATGATATAATGAGCCGCCAATTGTTGTAAACGTTTCCTAATTTGCTTCATCTCGACGATCGACTGACTCCCTTGTTGACGTCACTACACTAGAAACAAGAACAAGTACAGCATTGTTCGTGTAACGAGCGACCGCTAAGTATGTTGTTAGATAGTTGTGCCCTGTTCATTTTTTTAATTTCTGATAGTAGACTTGCACATAAGTCACGTTTTCTCAAAAATCTTGGCGGTTCAATGTCGTCTGTGTCCAGGGTCTGGCGATCCCTTTACGTTCTGGATATTCCTACGATGTTCTGTGCCGCCAAGATATTTGAAAACATTAATACCAGTATAAAGATTGTAAAGAAATGTTAAAACTATGATTAATTATTCTCTAATTGTATGCTAAGATGCTCGCAGTTATCACTAGTGTTAGTGCACACGGCACGCCTAGCGGATGTTCATTGTGAAATGCGTTCGGGAATGCATCATCTCATTGCATCTTGTCGACACCATATTGCATCATATATTTCTAAACCAAGCCACAATACAAATACGATCCCATATCCATTAAGCCCACTTCATCTTTGATAGCACAGTTTTAAATGAACAGTCGAACAAAACACGTGTGCAGGCAAGATTTTAATTGTCGGTTAAACTGTACAGTTTTCAGTGTTGTCCACACACGTAAGATTTAACTGTACAGTTCGAATATTCAGTTACAAGTGTGCAGTTAAAACTGAAGGTGTTTAGCGGGTTTTAAAGTTTTTTTTTATGCATGATATTGCACTGATAAGTAACTTACTAATAACTTAGTTTATTACTTTATTATACTTCTTAGAACTTTAAGAATTGGCAAATTAACAAATGCTTTCGTCTCTATCTTGTAATATAACATTGTGTTCATTGTCAAGTAAAATTTTATATTAAATTTCGTCTAGTTGTCAATTAAATAGAACAGTTTTCTACGAGTTTCTACTGCAGTACAGGAACCCAAAATATATTGCCATTCCTTTCATTCACTTTGACAAAACAAAAATATAGATATATGATTTAAACATAAAGTGTTTCATACAAGTTTGACGCAAGAGCCAAATTTCTTTTTGTGTTCTATAAATGGCAACACTGAGGGGATTTATGTTAAAAAGCCTGCGAAAGCCATTGTTTCGTCTTACTTTTGTGATCCATATTAGATATCATATATATTGTTTGGTTCACGCGATTCGGCAGTGGAAACTCACGGTTAATTGTTACAAACAAAAAAGATGCAAATTCCCGTCGTCATACATGCGTCAGCTCAATTTGTTGTAGCTTTTTCCTTTAACGGACTCGCTAAGAATATGTTAATTTATGTTACTACTGGCCGTTTTCGTGTTGTTGTACGTTAAAAGAAAAAAAAAAACGAATTATGTCTATGCGTAGGTGTTGTCGATGAGCGATGAGCTGCGCCGCGCGCTGTACTCGTCGGGCGCCTCCGTCGACATGGAGTTCTCGCCTCCAGATCTTATCGGCGCCTCCGAGATATTCACCATGGAGCACAGGTAATTACATATGAAGTAAAACTATCAAATATCTATTCGTTTTAGTTTTGTTTGATTGATTGTCATTGATGACATATTTCAGATTTTATTGTAAACAAATTTTATGAAATATATTTTTAATTTACTGAAAAATTACGTTCCTAAAAGTTACGTCAATATTGTATTGATTTTCTTCATAATTTGTGTTAGAATGATGTTAAGGGTGATTCAAAATTAGTTGTCAAAAATTTTTATCGAAAAACATTAAAGCCGTCGATCCAATTATATGAATCCAAAAAGCTAAGTATATTTTGTAGTAAATGGTTTTAAAAACCAATCAATCAGTTTTTTTTTATACCCCTGACACAGATTTGTAATTGATTAATAATTATAAATTAATCTTTTACATTTGTTTATAAAACAAGTCATGTAATTAATTCGTTATTTGTACCTATTATATATTTTTGTCAGGTATATAAAAAGACGTAAAGTTACTTTTAGGACTGGCAGAATTGCACATGCCGAAATATATTTTTTTAGCTTTATTGATTAGTGTTTGTAATAATGTGATGATAATGATGACGTCCCCCGTATATAATATGAAAATGAAAGAAATGATCGCTTGGAATGTGCTCAGTGTGGACAAAATAACATAAACATGTTATTTTACGCTTACCATCTTTGTCTACGTATTATGAAAGAATACTGCGTAAAGTCACGCAGCGTTGGGCATGGAGTATTACAATAACATTAGCATAGATATATAATACATAAGACTTTGGACTCCTGGATGAGGGCTGCCGAGGACCGCTCGTCGTGGCGATCTTTGCTGGAGGCTTACGCACAGCAGTGGGCGACATGTGGCTGATGATGATGATAAAGACTTTGATTGGTTATTTTATATTTGTGTGTGTGTGTATAACATCAGGACATTTCATCATTTAAACTGGATTCAACTCTCACGAGAAAATGTAGAAACTTAGATAGGTAGATTGCACACAGAATGGCGTTGGGTTATATCGTATCATATATCTATATGCTAAAATGGATCGAATTGGTAGATATCATAAATATGAGATTTGGTCGTGTTACAGAAATATTGTCATTATATTCTCTCCTATATTTTTATACAAGTGTATTGGTAATGGAATTGAGAGTTTGTAACTTGTGTTGTAGAGAGAAGTTGTGCAGCGTTCTGCCTGCGCGCGCGCAAGGCTACATGTGGTCGCTGGCGTTCAGCACGAGTCAGCACGGCTTCTCGCTCGCCTCCATGTACCGCAAGATGCAGCGCGTCGACAGCCCCGTCCTCCTCGTCATACAGGACACGGACAACAATGTTAGTATACTACAAACATTAAATGTTACCAAATTTCGTTATGTGTGTACCTCCTCTTTAGTACCAAAACGAAAAGAACATTTTTTTTAATCATAACAAAATCAAATCACTACCGTACTAACCTAAGTTACGAAGTAAGCATATTTAACCTTTAAATCATAATCATTTACTCTTATACTTTCATCATCAGCTCGCTATAACGTCCCCACTGAGGGGCTCGGAACCTACCCCATATTAAGGTGTGACTAGGCCATAGTCGACCACGCTGGCCCAATGCGAGTTGGTCGACTTCACACATATACCGTAAGAACGTCGGATAATGTACAAATGAAATTCCAAAATCGAAAAACGTATTGGTACACGGCGGGAATCGAACAAGGACAACGTCGAGTTCGGTCTGGTCCGGTCAAGCTCTTAAAAACTGCGCCATCGACGTTCCTAGACTTTGTTACATTATAAATAAGTTCATTTGTTTCGAGTCTACGTTCGTTGATAATGGATACACTATCTACCGCGACAGTCACATTGTGTCAACAAAGTGAATTATAGGTCGAGTTATTAAATATCGCTTGCTATACCGCTTGCAACTTAAAGTTTTATTGTTCATATATGTACGATATTTTGTATGAGTTTGTATGTATTGGATACTCAAATTGTTATTACATTTAAAAACAAAATGTTTTCTTTGTCGTTATCATGAACGGTTCAATGAATTCAATGAACGTTTTAATAAAAGCTATATGAATAATAACAAAGATGCATCTCATTGTTGTTTTATCTCGTTACATCTATTTTTAACTGGATATTCATATGATACAAATGATCTTGAATGTGTTTATATTATAAAGAAATAAAACCCTAGCGATAAACTATAATATATCATTGTCTCTGTCACTTTTAAATTGTTAATACTAGTTAGGATTAATAAATCATGAACAACACAAACGCAGCAAATAAATAATATACTAGCCGACTACAGTCGTAATTGTTTTTAATGAAGTGCTTACAGCGGTCGACTCAGTCGCATTAAATACTTCAACATGATGCCGTAAATTAAAATAAAATATATTGTTAATACAGTCGGATCTCTACCCGGTGTTCCACTTACAAAATAATTGCCTTGTTCCATGCAACGAGACAGACGTAACTCCGTACAAATGAGCAATAAAGTTGCTGTGAGTTGCGCAACGGGATACTAAATTCAGTTCATTTTTCATACAGATTTTTAAAACCTTCGTATTATTGGTTATTGTTTTACGTGATCGTCTCGATGCATACAAAACGTTCAAACTATTTTCACTTTTAATTTGGAACACCGCAAGATATCCCGACTGTACCTACACATAAAGACACGCGTCAAAACACGATTGTTGAAGTATAGAGGTTACTTCATTTTGATTTATTTTTGAAGACAATTGTATAGAGAATTTAATTATTTCTTATTCAAGAAGCACTCCACTTAGTATTTTGAGCGCATCGACACTCAAGGATTTTTGAAAGGCAGCGAAGAGAAAATACGGCGTCAAATGCGATAGTTGTTTATCGGCATGTTGTGCGTAAATCTTTTTATGGTTTCATTATCAATAAGTAGGTTATACAATGTATTTTTTAGTTTCACAATGCACTTTTATATTTATTTAAATAAGTCAAATACTAAATATCCGACTTGATCCAGTTAACTTTGGTAACATTTTAACTTGTTTTAAAGTGTGACCACATAGGGCAGAACAGACTCTAACGGTGTCTGGTGACAAGTTTTTGTAGACCTCTAGCGAAAAGCAAGCCTTCTGGATTCTCTTTATAACCATTGACCACGATCCTAGCTTAATGTAAACTGGCCATGTTAAACTAGATTCTCGTAAAACGTTAGTAAATTCACTTCAGGTATTCGGTGCTCTGACGTCGTGCGCTCTGCGGCCCTCCGAGCACTTCTACGGCACGGGCGAGTCGCTGCTGTTCTCGTTCCAGCGCGTGCGCGAAGACGCCAGGCGGCACTCGCACCCCGCGCCCGAAGACATCAAGGAGAAGGAACCCAAGGACGAAGTTAAAAAGGAAGAGAAAGAAGGTAAATACATTGGAACTCACGGTTCATATACTCATTTTAGTGTTTTCAAAGAAACAAAAAAAAACAAGGCCTATGTCCAACAGTGGGCGGACAAGGGCTGATGATGATAACAGAAATAAAACAAAGGAAAAAATGAAGTCGTGAATACATTCTGTCCTATAAAATATCATTTCGGATTGCTGCGGATATTAATGGATTGTGATGTTCCATAAATTCAAATTGTTCGATGTTACATTCTTCGAGGAAAGCCGGTTGTTACATCGTGTTCGGTCTCGGTGAAGCATTCCTCCCAATGGTCGTATGTATACTATGCACGGTATTGTCAAAGTTCAATCCAACTGCAATGACCTAAGAGAACAATGTGTAACTCGAGGCGTGTGCTCGGCCGCAGAACTGTCCCGGCTTTGTGGAACACAATATTAACCAGCTCGTTGCCGCGTCTTCGACCGTATAGAATTACTTGAAGTAGTATTGAATTATTCAAGTATTCATTTATTATTACTTCCTCGTTGTAATCGACAATAGAAATAAATATTATAACGATTTTTTTCCCGTGATAATGCATCTCGCGTTGCAAATCTGACAGCTAAAGTTGATGACTATAGATGTAATGTTGTGTGGTGCAGAGCAAGCGGCGGCCGCGAAGACCAAGTTCAAGTACTGGGGCTGGACGGGAGACAACATGTACTTCATCCGCGGCAGCAACGACAATATATCCATCGGCGCCGGCGAGTGAGTACCCTACCCTGTCACAACTTCACACAGGGAAGCTATTCTCTACCACGTGGTCGGGAATACATACTGTATGTCGTTATTTAAATTAAAATGCATGTTTGAAATGAAAAATATATTAACAGAACGAACATTGTACCGGCGCGGGCACGAGACAAGACGACCGATACATGTGTTCTTTTTAATTCATTTCTTTTTTTATGGATTTGCTACAAAATGTTTAAAAACTCTTTGAACACAAACCTTTAACTATTAGGCTGGGGACGTTTCAAATTTCACGACTATCAGGTTCACAGTTTGTGTAGTTGAGTTGTAACGTGCATTGTGTTGTGCAGCGGCAAGTTCGGCATCTGGCTGGACGGCGACCTGTACCTGGGCCGCACGCAGCGCTGCACCACCTACGGCAACGAGCCGCTCAGCACGCGCGAGGACTTCATCGTCAAGATCATGGAGTGCTGGACCTTCATCTGAGCGCCTTGCCTCGCCCCGCGCCCTCGCCCGCGCCCGCGCCGCGCCCCGAACGCTCGCTTCGAGATTCAAGCTTTACACTATCTTATGAACATTAGCTACCAACACTCGACACCTTTACAAGTCGATCCTACCAAACTTTAGCTCCGACCGGGCTGACCGCGATCTAGCAGCGGCGGCGGCCCGGCGACGACGCGCCCCCGACACGTCAACGCGCTCTTCTAGTCAAACGTACTGAAACTCGACCAATGTTTTGATTGCCTCCGAATGCAGGCGCGTTCGGAGCGGGCGCGGCCCGGAGCGAGTGCATTATTCCTAGTCAATTGTCGTCGGTATGTTAGTTGTCGGCGCCCCCCCTCCTCTCCCCTCTCCCCCGCGCCGCACGCACGCGACCTTCCCAACTAACTATGTGTCAATTCATACAATTAATATTGTGCGTTGTTAAGAATACTAAGAACATATTTGTAACGATTGATATCATTGTATAATGTAGCGTAGAGGTTTACTAAGAGATCGATCGTTTTTAGAAAGCATAGTTTGTGTCGGCCGACCGCCGCCCGCCGCCCGCCGCCCGCCACGCTCTCTGGCGGACCGCGAGGTGCGAGAGAGTAGATTCAGTTACACGTCGTGTACGGCGGCGGCGGCAGCGGCGCCTCACGACAAATATATTATGTTAGTCGTAATGTTTGTGAGTTCGGTACGTGTTGTTAATTTTAAGTTAGTGTGAGCATAATTTATGTTACTTTCGCTGTGATTTCATTATAATATGGTTGCATTTTACTATATAGAGAGCGGTATCACCATTTGACTCTTAGTTACCGGAATTATTTTAAAGTACGCGTCGCGCCAGCGTCGAAATGATTTCGCGCCGTGAACTGTATCCTACGGAGCGATGCGATATTCCTGTAAAGCTTGGTCCACACGGTAGCGCATATGTGACGACGTGTAATTATCGATAGTAAACGATATACATAGAGTTAGTGCTTGAATGTAACCGCCGTCGTGCTTAGTTCGTGGCACTTAGCGTGATGTTACTCAGACTTTCTGGTCGAAATTATTTATTTAGCTGTGTAAGATGGCCGCTTGTAGCTCGGTGCTGGAGGACGACCGCGGCGACCTCGCGCGGTCACTACGTAGAATGATCATCGAATATACAATGAATTAGGCCGAGTATTGTAGAACTTTGGAGCTATACCTTGTTTGTGTAGGAGTTAAGTTCTGGCTCTGAGATGAACTCGAGGTAGTTTTAGAATGCCGGTTCGTACTGCGCCGTGCCTGTCTATCTGTTTGTATATTGTCTATTTCAGCGCGAGTTTTTACTGCCCAAACACATGTATACAAATATATTTTAATTCGTCACATTCTCTCGGAAAATGCAGAACTGAAGATATATTTTTGTCCGTGTGTTTCCACAATAAAATCTCATAGTAAAGCGCGCCAAAACCTTTACCTGTAACCGTCGTCTGTTAGCTTAGCGGTACAAGATGTATCACTTTGTAACGATTACTTCGTGATGTGATCGTGTCGAAAGGTTGCTACATGTTTAGTTACAGTAGAAATGAACTGTGCAATTAAACTGCGCCGTTACACACGTCACCCGCATTAACGCGATCGTAACTCGGTCCATGCAAAATAACTATAATTATAAATGTTGTTGTTTGTCATCAAAAATTAGGTTTACGATAAAACAAATTTATCGGCGTAATTATTGTTAAAAAAAAAAATTAAAATTGTTGAGCAGCGATCAGATATATATGATTATTTATTCTGTTATAATTTCGAGTTAAGATTCTGTAGCTGTATTAATTTACTGGTGATCTATTGTGTAACTTCTAAGTTGTTAAAATATAAATCAAGCCATAATAACTGAGAATATATTCTTTTGAGAAAATGTTTTATTATTTGGAAATCATTCCTTAACATTTTAAAACAGCGAAGCATCCGTCATACCATCACCAATCTACTCGCTGTTAACACTCGTGCAATATTTCAATGCATTCACAAAAAACACTTTAAATAAATTAAAAAAAAAACCTATAATTCCATTGTTACAGTAGTCATAGTACTTATTAGGTAATAAGATATAATTTTTAAAATATCTTGGAAGCTCTGCCTGCACAAGCCACTAACAGGACACAATTTAAAGGCAAGGTATAAAAAGATGCAGGAGAGGGCTCTGACCTCGAGCGTCCGAGACAGCTATCTTTTATAGCGGTAGGCAGAGGTATTGTATTTATTTTCAAACTCTACCATAACTATCTATTCATTCAAATGCA
>JAODUI010000023.1:2956546-2995456 GCA_027563995.1 Papilio gigon
GGTATAAATGGGAGCGTGCGGCCTTCCGTTTCTTTCCACGTTAGAAGAATGTCAAGCCAAGCAATTTTCATCGTCTTGAATAATGCTACGTCCAACGGTTGTGTCAAATAAGTTGAATTTGGCGGTAAGAAGACAAAGTGAACATTATATTTTAGGCATTTACGGATAACGTCCGTAGACAGTTGCGATGAAAGATTGTCACCTAACAATATTTTTTTTCCAGTTTTACTGTCGAAATATGGTAACGCTACAGTATCTACCCAATCTTCGAATGAATGACTATCGAACCAGCCTGATGTTGTGTGATTATATCTACAGTTTTTGGGGCCATTGTAAGTCCAGGAATCATCAACATCAGTGGCTTTATAAACTACATAGCAGGGCAACAGTGTACCATCAGCAGCCGCAGCCATCATGAGCGACGTTGACATTTTCGACGTACTTTCTGGGTAATTAACACCTCTTTTAGTTAAAACCTTCTTTTTACCAGGATTATGGGCTAAATTAGACTCGTCGTAATTCACTATGTTGCACAAGGGTACACCCTCTAAAGAAATTTGTAGTTCTTTAAAATAATCTTCTAACACTTGCGGCGCGACCGGGGCCGTAGACATTGCATCATATTCATTTATCCCTTCCGATATTTCTTTACTGTAGCGTTTTAAAAAACTTCGTACGAAATCGGGACCGGGTAAATTATTATTAAACTTCTTAATTTGCAATCCGATTCGGTCGAGATATCCTTTTATTATTAACCTTAAATCGAATTCGTTTATCGGATATCCCCATTCCGAATAAGTGTTTATATATGTTATAATATATCTTTCCACTTCTTCTCTAAGGCAGCGTTGTCCACCTTGATTTTTCATATTTCTGGTAACATGTCTATGTAAAACAGATTTTTGTATATTATATTCTTTAGCTATTTCAGCAAGGGATTTACTCTCTCTGTGATAGACTTCCACTGCGGTTTTTATAATTAACGGATCGTACCGTCTATGAGGCCGTAGACTTTTCGAAATATACGTGCGAGGCATATCTGAAAGAAATATGTTCATCTGAAAAATAATTTTTAGAGAAGCTTTTATTCAAAGTCTCCATATTTTCGTATTTTTTCAGAAAACCTTCTTTACATTCTTTCATGTCGGTTTTACAGAATGCATTACAAGCATATTTTCGTATTGCATTACATTTACAAATCACATTGTCATCCAAACTAAACACGGTAAAAGAATTTAATTTCTATCAATTGTGAACAAGTGCTTTAAAATTCAATTGTAACATTTTATCTGAACATACATTCCTACATATAAACATTACAAGTAAAATGAAAGCCTGTAAAAATAGTGCCCATAAAATTGTTTATACAAATATTTACTAAGTACTACAAAATAAAAATAAAAATATCACAGTATAAAAATATAAAATGTTATTGAAACTTCCTAAGGATGCAAACATATAAAATATTTCTATTAAACAAATATTACCAAGCTCACTTAACAATCTATCATCACAGTTTTCTTGTTTTAAATTTCAAGAAGAAAGTATCAGCCATTATAAATTTCCCCAATGACCTCCTTTTCATCCCTAGTAAGCGTAATTGGTGGGTAAGTAGGGATTTCATGTGTTTTATCATTTTTTGGTTACATCTCAATATTATTTAAATAATTAAACATTATATAAGAATATATCAAGATCAATTATTTTCATTCTAAAAATGTTATAAATCCATAAATAACTAGGTGAAAATTCTTCATGAATTTCCATGTTTTCGAATCCAAACATTTTACAGCATATTCTGGGGAAGAGAATACCGTAAACGATAATCAAGGTATAGAAAAAAAAATTACCTCTCCGAAACTCTCACACGTAGCTCGTAAAGTGGTTATGACGTGGAATTCAAAGTTATCTTTTGATAATAACTGAATTAAAGCAGTATCGTCGTTAAACACAGCTTCCTCAAATGAATGACGAGATTCTGAACTCGGTTGAGAAGTTAATGCTTCGGTGCTAGTAATATTATTTCCACAAGAACGACATACAATGGTACCTGTATAAAAAAGACAGTTTAACAAATACGTAAGATATAATACTTAATCAATTTTAATCCTTATGAATGTAAATAGAAAACCTTACTTTTAAATGGTTGACTAGAGTATTCTGATCTTGTAGCACATGGAAAGTATAAACTTCCAATAATAAACAAAACGTAAATCATTACAAATTAATGAGGAATACCTTAATGTAAGCGTAAAACCTAAGAATATTTCGTTCTATAATCTTGATCGCCCACAATCACAAAATCCCAACGTAAAACATGACATAAATGCCGTGCCGAAATCACGAAATATTTTTACCATAGACAAAATAAAGCACCGTGATTTAAGTTATTAGTTTTTGTAAAAACCTAAGAACTACTTGGAAGTAAAAAATGGAACAAGTATCGATAACCAAAACATCGAGATTTAAAGAAACACATTCTTCTCGTGTCTCTCTTGATCCTTCTCACGCTGTAACAGTGGAGGTAATTTTGTGGAAAATCAACGCTAATCTAATTGGCGCCTGGATTATAATCGTGTCAAAAAAAAAATTAAAAAAATAAAAACAAACACCCTTGTTAATGTCCTTGAATATTTTATTTTTATTTATTGGCTGGTAAGATATTTTATTTTAGCACTGATACTACCACTTCAATCATAGACTAGACTTATTGGTGCCGGTTCGCGCGCGTTTTCTTGTTGTCAAAGTTGTTTATCGATCTTAAGTTGTTAAAGTTAACTATTTATTATTCACTGATATACTTAAACCAAAATGTTGAAAGTAATTGAAATGGTGTTTTGACATTTTATGTCCCTTTTTATTGTTTTATATGTTAACCTACGAGATTTGTGTTAGATCTGTCAAAAAGTACGCGAATATTTAAGTCACTAGATTTTTGCATAATGTCTGCAGAATGTATGAGAATGAATACATAACTTTAACTCCGAAGCGATGCGCACTTACAGAAGTTACGAACGCCAGTTATGTATCTCCTACTGCTAACCTCAAATTGTTAACCAACGTTGCCCTACAGTACCCCACGCCGCCACCCAGCGCAGTGCAACGAAAAGAAAAATCCTTGCAAATATTATGCGACAAGTAAGATTACATGTCATGAGCTGAAAAACATTATTTTGGAATGCTGCTGCTTACTTCAAATACAACGGCTCGTATAATTCATTTTAACTGTCTTATCTTTGCAGATTTCTTAACCTATATCCTCTTCAATGCAATGGAACAATGAAAATCCAATTAGACAGCACTGCGGCCAGGTTGGGAGTTGAAAAGCGCAGAATGTATGATATAATAAATATTTTAGAAGCAATGAAGTATGCAGTCCATGAAAAGAAAAATACATATTTGTGGCATGGAGATGCTGGCCTTAGTTCTTTTTTAAGAATTCTTAAGAAACAAGGGGAAAATTTACACTTGTCTGAGGCTTTGAGAGGTAGAGCACCAAAGCCTGCTCCGCCTAAACATAAAACACTGGGAATACTGGCAAAAAGATTCCTAATGTTATTTTTAGTGGAACCACCTGTAAGTATAAAATACCTTCAACTATATCTTAGTTTTTTTTTGCAATACTTTGGCAGGTCAAGGTCCCTTGTATCAGAACCCATTACACCTAACACATTGTTCTACAACTCACATAATTTTCTAAGTTGTCTAGAAGACCAATTTAGTTTATCCAGTTAATTTAAATTAAGGATTGCTAAAATAACTAAGTATTTGTTTGTTACAGAATACTCTAATAAATTTAGAGATGGCTGTGAAGGTACTAATAGACACTTCAAATAGAAATAAATCTGATCTCTCACCTGAGCAGCTGGACCGTCAACACAAGTCTAAAGTGCGCAGGCTCTACGATATTGCTAATGTATTTATATCAATTGGTCTCATTGAAAAAGTTTCCGGTAATTTAATATTAAAGAAGCCAGTATTTAAGTATGTTGGAAGGTACAAGGTTAATAGATTTGATGATGCAATCAAAACCCCATCACCAATAACACCCCTTACAGCGTTAGACACACATCAGAAATTAACCCCTTGCCATGTGTATGCAGGTAGGTCAAAACGAAAGTTGGAGTTCACAACCCCGAGTAGTGAAATCAAACTGGGTGTAACCACACCTCCACATACACCGTCCCACAAGTGGGATGAAATCCTACTAGTAGCGGATATGGAGTTGAGTAGAATTAATCAAGGAGTTTAGTTGTGATTTCACACTCTTTACACATACATATCTAACATAAATTTTATTTAAAAATGGCCATAATACACTTTGTATGGTAATTGAGAGAATTCCGAGATATGCCGAGATATATTTTAATGCATTAAATCCTATATCTAAGAAGCAATGTTGTCTGAAGGCATTTACCCTAAGGTATACTGTGCGTACTGTGCATGACATTATTTAATTAGACTTTAGTTCCTTACAAATGTGGTTCTGCAATATAGAAACATGCACCTTTGTTTATCTCGTCTTACAGTGCCTTATTTTGCCAGAGTATTTTAAGAATATTCACTGAATGTTGAACAGTGATCTTGACTGAAAATTAATTTTAGACAGATCCAGGGTTAGCTAATAATGTCTGGTACTTAAAAAAAATCTTTGAGTTATGTCACAAAATTTCTCATTGAAAATTATACTGCTTTGTAATAATAACGTTACGGTGCATCATTGTAGTATTGCGACATTGTCGCCGTCTCCCTTTAAAAAGCAGAAAATTATTTTCCATAGACAATTCTGCGTAAAGCATATTCCCTCCTTTATAATCTTACTACCGTAACCAGATAAAAAGCTGTGCCTATGTTTATATTATACATAAATAAATATAAACATGCTTAGTCTTCCAGGGACGTGATGTATATCTAAAATTATAATAGATTGCAATGCTTTATAACTGTTGAAAATGTAAAAATTTTAATTTATAACAGAAATTTTATGTGAGTCCCAGACATAGCATTATATTTTTAATATAAAAATGTTAATATTATGGAAGTGTGTATTTGTGACTGATGTATTATTGTTTGTTAAGTTAACATTTAAAAGATTAATATTTCGCAATATGACAGAGAAATAAAATTTATTGAAAAACTTTTATTTTGCTTTTTGCATAGACTGCATTTAAAATTTTACTTTATATAAAATTTAGAATTATGTAAATCTGACCCTGGGAGTCTCGGGACTGATAACTAAGTTTTTTTTTATTATTAAACTATTAAATAAGTTACGCATGGATGATTATGACGAATGTAACCTCGTACCATATATTAACTATTAAATATATATTTATTATAAAGCGCGGGAGATGAATGCAATTATAACCTTTTTGTATGTAAATTTATGAAGAATATTATGTATAGTTAAATAATATGTTCTATTTTTATAAGTTACTCTTAAATAAATACTAAATATTTATTACTATGGTTTTAATGTCATATCTGTCATAATTTAATCGAAGTACAAGAAAAAAGATACCTATCACAGTCGTTAAACTTAATGAAAGCACCTGTAATATAATTAAATTTTAATTAATTAATTTTTACAACATAAAATTAGTAAACACTTATTAACAAATACTTTATTACACTTTGATATAAATCAATATGTAGACATCCATAAAGTATGTGAAATTATGATTACTTGAATAGAAGATACATATTCGCGTTTTTTTTTATAAAACTGCATCTACATAATGTAGTTTCATCTTTAAAAAGGTTTTAATTAAAAAAAATTACATTACGTAAATGTGGTTAATATAATTTAATTACCCTTTTTACAAAAGTTGTAATACTTAGATTAAAAAATTATGCACTGTCAATTTTTATGAACAATTTCTATACTTTCCTAGTCTATGTGTATGAAATAAAAATCACATATTTATTTCATATTAAAACCTCAAGCTATTTAACAATAAAGCTTGTGATATTACATAATTTAAATCATTCTACTTAATTTAAAATTACACTAATACATTCAACCCAATAATGGTTGGTTAAGGGACATTGTACGAGCAGGCGGTGGTAGAAATAGCGGCAGGTGGTCCTGTCAAACTTGCTCTATCATCGGGAACTGCTCATCCGAAGGTGGAAGGGTCTCCGCATCGAAGAAACTTGCATGTAGAGCCACTACGGTGACTGTAGCACCTGGAAATTAATTTTTTAATCGTCAGCATTTGGCTTTCTGAAATTACCCTTATGTAACAAGTGTAACTTGTTACATAAAGGTGTCTACATCTGATTCCTTCAGAAAGCAGTAGTTGTAGTAGTTAGTTTGTAACTTTAGTTTGTAAGTTTAGTTTGTAGTAGTTAGTTTGAGACTTACCTAATACCCAAAATAGAACGGCTCCAGCCCCGGCTAGCCAACATAACGCCATTGACGCACCCGCATACACCGCATACTGCTGAGTTTTAGTTAACTCCCAGCTTCCAATCTAAAATTAGTGTTATTTTTACATTGCACTCCATACTAGGTTGCGTTATTACATTATGAACTTGTGAATTCAAATCAAGTAACTAAAGTTAAACATACCTTCCACGTATTAGGGCCGGATGTTAATTTTCTATATCCAAAAAAGCTGGCAACCATTGCAATCAAAAGCAGTGGAGAAGTGATTCTATAATATGTTTAAAATAATTAGGTCAAATTTCTTTAAAAAAAATCTCTCAATTTACTCGATAATTTACTTACAAACAATATGCAAATAGTCCCAGGAATACAACTAGATAATTTGCTTGAAAATGTTCAATATTTCGGTAAAAGCGTCTTGTAAGCCTCGGTATTGAAGCAGGAGTCTAAAAATAAGTTTCAGGAACCAATATTACAGAGAGCAATTACTTAAGCATGGATTATAGATATAAAGTTTACCTTAAAATTTTCAGTGGCAATAAACTGTGTCCAAGGTCGTCTGCTAGATAGCAGACCTAGCACCAGAGCAGGTGCAGCACCACTTCGGACATGCTGCAGTAATCTGTACCAATTGAACATACTCAGTTAAACGGAAAATATTTTATTATTTATCTAAAGTATTTCACCTGGTACTATACTCAGGCATGTTTTAGTTGGATTAATTTGATTTTATATGCTGCTGTTTAGTTTTTACTCTAGAAAACTTTTGTTAATGTTAGGTGAAGTTTAAAGAACAGGGTGTCAACAGCGTACTAGAACTAGAGTTTGACTTATAAAATTAGACCACATGCATTCTACAAATGTATTTACATCAGAATAGTTACAAGAACTCTGAGGAGATTAGTTATATTTAAGTAAACTACTTGCTTTAAAATATTTAATTGTATTAGTACAACTTACACTTCCACTTCATTTACATACTTTTGTAAACCCTTCTTTTCAGTAGTGGCATTAATTTCTCCCGAAAGATCTATATTGACGTTTTCAGCCATTTTTTATAGTTATCACTTATTAAAATTATTAATATCAACACATAAGGTGTACTATTCCACTGATTTTTTTCTTCAAAATATTGCCGACTTGCAAACAAAACAAACGACGTGTCAAAAAGATTAAACAAAATATTTACGAGTTTTTGTTGACAATGAATGTTTATTTATGAGATTTTGAGACATTTCTACATACACTACGTCAAGAATTTTTCTTGACTTGAATTGAATTTCTTGTTTATGGCTCTCCCTTTTCATAGAGTTTTTCTTATGTCTTTTGGGAGATTTTGACACTGACAAAAGGGCGTGTGCGACTGCTGCTCCCTGATTGGTTAAAATATAACTAAGTATGTACAATTATAGATTTCTATTACGTCCGGTCCGGCCATTACGATCAAAACAAGGTGATTTCTCTTTAGTGCTTTAGCAACTGGAATGGATCTCTAGTCAGTATGAGATTAAGCAACAAGGTGTTATCTAAAACTACTATAGATACTACCTCAAAGCTATTTAACATTACACTAACAAATCCCTATCGACTTTTCAAAACTATTAAATCGGACGCTGTTATAACTTGTCTATGAATGTCCAAACTATTGACCTTATATTTTGATAGTCTCGAATCTGGGATATTTTGTGGCCTATTGATTTTCGCCATTTTGGCGCTGACGACAGCGCAACGTTGCGGTGGTGAGGATTCGAACTAATAATCAATGTAGTATGAACTGTCAGTAACGTCAAAAACCGCGTTTAAGTTGGAACGAACTAAAATTTGTCATTTCCAAGCAACGACCAATCTAACTAGAGAGATCAGTAGTCCAAACTAAAACCGGATAAGCTATGTCTGCGTCATGTCATGGCTGGCAAGAGGCTCTTTCTTGATTACTTTTCTTGCAATGAGAGTTTGATTTTCTTAGCAAGTATCATTACACCACTTTTGACTTTTATTGACATATTCTAACGGTGTGATTTGCGGTATTTACAAAGTAATGTGATGTTTTGTCTATAAATTATGTTTAATGTGTAGAAAAGAGTTATAGTTTCATAATGAACGACGGAGACTGGATTTGTAGCGATCCAAATTGCGGAAATATCAATTTTGCCCGCCGAGTATCATGCTATCGTTGCAACAAGGAAAGACCAGATGGAGGGAAACCTTGCAAAAAGAAACTCGGTACAGAGATAGGTAAATCTGCTGCAGAAAAATCAAGAGGTTTATTTAACGCCGATGATTGGCAATGTAATAAGTGCGCGAATGTTAATTGGGCCCGGCGACAAACGTGTAATGTGTGTAATGCGCCGAAGTTTGGTGAAGTAAGTCGCATTGCATATAAATTTCATTTTATAAATTATTTTGTGAGGATCGATGCGACAAGAGCTCTTTAATTTCAGGTAGAAGCGCGCACCGGCTACGGCGGAGGTTACAATGAGCGCGGCGTCGTCGAGTACCGGCGACGGGAGCCCTCTTCTGACGACGAATACGATGAATTCGGAAGAAAGAAACGCAAGCGCAAATCCGATACACAAGATAAGGTATGATACTTTTGTTATTAACCAACTTAATTACATGTAAACAACTAAATACATTTATGTAGAGTATGAAAACAAGTAGCAGAGCTTCCATTGTTTTCATAATTCTCGACTTTTGCTCAGGGAGCACAGATTTCATTTAAGATTTTGCAGGAGTTGTTTTGGTTAAACATTTACATAATGAAGCAAATTGCGGATTTTGAAGCTAAGAAGAATGATGTTTTTGTTATAAGTGAAATAATTTTTGAAGCACATCATTATTAAAGTGGAGATAATTTTTCCTGCCTTCAGGTTGGCATCACTGAAGGACCAGTAAACAAAAAGTTGCCACCCACTGTGCTGCAGAAGGAAATTAAGATGGATCATGTATTGCAAGTGCCAGCATCAAATAATTTATTCTATCAAAATAGAGGAAGAGAAAAAGTTAATGGTAGTCTAAGTGATAGCTCAGTATGTGATCTGCCTCCTCTCAGTAAAGTTGCATTTCGCAGAAATCAACTGCCTAATCAAACAAGTTACCACAGACAGGAGCAAGCACTACCTGGTTTTAAGGCTAATGCAAGTAGTCCACGAAAAAGAATATCAAGTATTGGTGATAGAGATTATGCTGGCTCATCAGGATATGAGACAGGGTCCAAGAAAAATAATGAATCTCCAATTATTAAATCGTACAATCCAGTTATGGAAAACAGAGTGTCATCAACGAACAATGACTTCATTTATAAGTTCACCGGGTCAACTCCAGCTGAAGACTTTCAGGTGACATATACGATTGAGGAACGAGTCAGAGCTGCCGCATTTGCTATAGTGTATAACAACTGTAAAATAAGTACAACTAAATTTGAATCATTATATGATAAACCCGCACCTGATTTTAAAACAATATTTGCTTGGAGACAAAGACTTTTATTAACAGGATGTTTGGTGGACTCCCATTTGGAGACACATAAGTGTGAAACCAAGAATGAAAAAATTGTAACTAAAAATGCAATTGTAACAAATGAACTAGTAACCAGAAAGAAAAATGTTCAGATTCTGCCAAATCCCGACGAGATTCTCATTGGAAGTGATAGTGATGACGGTTTGAAAAATATAGAAACTGCTAGTAAACCTTTGCGGGCAAGAAGTTTAAGTGTGGAAACTGTGCTACTTAGTGGAGTGGACAATATAAGGACTGGTGGTTCCATAAGCACTGAAGAAAGGGAATCGCAAGCTAGGAGTCATTCAGCTTCCACACATCAAAGAAATCGTTCAAGTTCTTGTGATAGCCAAGACTCAAATTATCCTGACACAGATTCGGAACATATGGGTTCCAAGAGTGCAAAAGGCAGACCACAAAAAATGAAACCAGTAAAATCTTCTAATCAGGAGTCGGATTCAGATTCTGTGTCATATAATAGTGATGATGGTGACTTTTTATCAAGAGTATACGAAGATGGCCGAAAAATCAGACACAAAGTGAAGAGGGGCTCTACACCAATTACAAAAGCAAATAATTACGTACCCAATGAAATCAATAGAGCTTTTTCAGGATACAGTACGGTGAAGCCATTGGAACAATCTCCATTAGTCACTGGAAATATTTACACACCTATTTTACATAACATGAATGTTAAAACAAAAGATAGTGTTGTAATAGACACGGATGGCTGCTCAAGTGAATATGTGCCCACTAGGCTAGGCTCCACGGCCAAACGTAACTATCAGGAATTTAAAGACAATGTTAAAAAGAAAGGATACTGGGCCAAAGGAAACTGCGCTAATCTCGGAAATAATAAAACCTCAACAATAACATCAGTTGCACTTTCTAAAGCAAGAAATATACAAAACCCTATAGAAGAGAAAGTATACATAGAATCAGTGAATTATGTAACAACACCAAGGATTGCTCGAGTGGAGGATTTCACAAAAGATGAATTTGATAACTTCTCGTCAACTGACCACTACACACCATTTGATAAGCCGGTAAAATCAGTACCCAAATTGGATGTACCAATCGAGAATACCTCGCGAATTTTCGACCTCGTCCAATCGAATTCTGCATCAAAAAATCGAAGTATTATGGATATCTTTAATACAGGTGATCTAACAAATAGCCCGGAAAGAGATAATGGATTGGAGAAGTATGCTAATGTTCATAAATTGTATGAGACCGAGTGGGATGAAGATGATGATGCTCTGTATAAAAATACCGACTCCATTGACGCACATTCAGCCAAAACGCGTACACCCTCGCCGCCGAACATTGGCTCTATAGCAGTACACAGCCCTATGTCTAACATGTTGTACAACTCAGATGTAGATCAGCCCGCAAAAGTGCACACAATTGGTTCCTTAAATAAACCAAATATGGATTTTATCAAAGACAAGCATGATGTTTTGTTGGATTTGTTCAAAGATATGCAGAAAGGGAAGGACCATGTTATAGATGTTCACAACATACAAAAGCAAAATCTTTCAAAAGATCACAATAAAACTAAAGACTGTAACGCTAGTTCCAACCAACAATCACAAGTTGGAATACCGAATCATACTAAGGTTATGAAGGTGGATCCTAAACCAGTTGTAATAGGAAATCAAGTAATAAAGATACCCAAAGAAGGAACTAAAGCTCCACAAGACTTAAAAACAATAAGTCCATCAAAACGTGTGAAAGTGTTAGAATCAATAACAATACCGTCAAATACTCAACAAAAGTTTCCTAGCAACATTTGTAACCCTGACCTGAACAATTCTAATCAACAAGTAACATTTATTGACACTACCCCAGTTGATAAACCTCAAACGCAGGACTCCAGCGTGCACTCTAAAGTTATAACCGAACCACAAACTTCAGCTGTCGATCCAAAAATTGGTCAAGTAGACTTTACTAACATTTTATCTAACATAAATACTAATACATTGCTACTTGCACTCCAAAATTTACAAAACCTACAATCCTCGGGCAGTGTTGAACAAAGTGAATTAGCCCCGGAGCACGGTGATGTAGGTGATGTAGGTGATGTAGGTGATGAGCAGCACGTAGAAACAATTAATTTGACTAACGACGAGGAGTGGGAGAAGGAATCTAATAGGGACGGTAGTATAGAGAGGCAATTGGAAAAATTAGATGGCTGTACCGGAGACACGCCTTTTTTAAGTGATATTTTTGATCCCGGCCCAATTATATCTCCAAATATAACTAAAAAACTTAATATAAGTTTGAATTTATTGGAAGACAATAAGTCGCAGGAAGATACTCTCCTCAATGAGGACGCGCCTGTGATAGGAAATTTTAAAAGTTTTGCACTTCCCAAACCGATATTGTTGAATAGGCTTAAATTGGCTGTTAAACCCTCTGAGAAATATATTAAAAAAACTATTGAGGGGAAGAAAAAAAGACGGAAAAAGGTTTGTATTACAGCTTTCTGATTTAGTATGTGTGATATATTGAAGTTGTTTATGAATGTATTGCTTCAGGGCAGGGCGGGCGCGTCGCAGGACGGCGCGCCGGACGACGACGAGGAGGAATCTGGAGACGAGGCCGATCTTTCTAAGTATGATCTTTGGGGCAGTGACGGAGAACAGGGCAACTCCGCCAATCTGGGTTAGCATTGCCTTCTGTACCACAACAATTATGTTCAATAATGTAACATTACATCTCATTGATTATGTTTGAATGTTTAATTATCATAGGATGATATTGTTTTCAGAAAATTCAGAAAAAGCCAAAGAAGATGAAAGCTCCAAGGAGGGTTCGGAGCAGGCGGAAAAAAACGGGAAGAATAGTACGCCTGATGTAAAAAGTAGCAGTAGCAAGAGGAGGTGTGTTACTTGTATATTAGAAATAAAATTTTAATTGTAATGCAAATAGATGTTGCATTGATTTTTTTTATATTTCCAGGTCCCGCAGCTCCTCCTCATCATCAAGTTCAACATCGAGTTCCAGTTCTAGTCATAGTTCCACAACGCCTAAAAATAAGTATGCTTTAATAATTTATTTATATTCCAAAGATATAAAAAAAACATTGTATTATTTTGCGCATACTTCACTATTCTTATTTTTGTTACAAAGTTATTAATGTTATTTATTATATCTACCATATTTCTTAAATTGTTTTACAAAGCCCCAACTTAAACTGTTATAACTAAAATATCACTTATTCCCAGATTCGATGATTTCAATTTGAACAGCGAGCGCGAGGGGTCCCCGCGGCGCCGCAAGTCGCGCTCCCGCTCGCCGCGCGCCCGCCCCGCCGGCGTGGCCGTGCGCCGCAAGTCCGCCGGAGAGACCAGGTACAACATTAATATTCGTATACTCAACTTAATAATCGGTCAAAATTTTTCTATGTTTGTACAAAAGTAGATCAGGATTATCCATTGCGGGATCCTTAGTTCGATACAATTTATGACCTTAAAAAGTCAGAATAAAGTGATCGATTATTGGGTTGGCAGTGAAGGCACATCCATGCAATGGTTGCCAAATGCCAATATCTCGTAGAATATACCGGGATGTATTCTTATATAAATTTGCAAAGTGTTGTCTTCCAGAAGCCATGATTCTTCGCGTGATAAAGAGCGGTCCCGCGACAGGGAGCGCCGGGACCGGTCCCGCGGCAGCCGCGACCGCAAGGAGCGCCGCTACAGCCGCGACGGGCCCGGCAACCACTACGGCGCGCGCGGCCGGCACCGCTAGGACCGCGCGCACCGCGCCACCACATTGTAAATTGAATTCCATTTATATTGACTTATATTTTATTATTGAACACCGAACATTCTATATGTAAGTTTCAAAGCAAACCATTTTAATTTCGATATAGTTTAATTTAAAGTTTGAATGCGGCGTTGTATCAAAATGCATCTATAATAAAATTAACCCACGGTATCAACATACTTACGAAAATCAGCCCTTCGTCAGTCGGGTTCGAATGTACATTAACGAAATACTATATAGTAATGCGTCAGGCTCAGCCCTAACTTCACCATCTTAAAACTTCGGTTAGGTAGAAATGTGAGAGCTTATTGAAGTGTTAATAAAACGTCACGAGAGACAATGTTCTCTACATTAATAACTTTTTTTCTTGTAGATTCCGTGCTGTTGGGAATAATGTGTTATGTGTAGAGGTTCTCAAATATTTTGGCGGCTCGGAACATCCCATAGTGTAGCGGGGCGTGAAGGGATGCGGGGGGGAGGGCGTAGCGCAGTGCGCAGTTGACCTGGAGCCGTCAAGATATTTGATGCGACGTATGCTATTAACAAAAAAATAATTAAGTAAAGTTGCCAACATCATTAGTTAATTTGACTACATTTTGTAAATATTAGATACGTTTTAACGTGTTTTAAGTCTATGATTTTCTTTTTGTCATCCGAGTAATTGAATGTAGGTAAAAAAAGACGATTTTTGTTAATTTAACCTTAAACGTCTAAGTGATACTTAGTGATTAAGGTACAGCCCGCGTACGGTAAGTGATTTACCAAATAAATCAAATAAAAAAAACAATGTTTAGTTTTATTTACATTAAAATAATTTATTAAAGAAATATATAAAAAAACTATAAAGTGATAAAATTACTTTAACACAAGTATAATGACCCTCAGTTCTTCGACACACCATCTGGGAATTGAATATCTTATTTTTAAATTACATACAAGCAAAAGAACTTATTAAACCTTTAAGTTATATTTACCTATTTATTTGTACCTCCTTCGTCCAAACATCGGCACTCCTGAAAAAAGGTCGCAGCACATTTAGACCACAAATTATAGATTTATAATCAATAGATGCCTTATCCGTTAAACATAAGATAAAATAACACCTGAGGTTTTTGTTCGTATAAGTTTCCTCAGTATTGCCGTTATTAATACAAATTGACATTGGAAAAATTTATGAATATATTAGATTTCTTTTAATTTACTAATATCTTTTGCAACTATTTTTAGTAAGCTTGAAAAAGCTTGTGTTTGATATGGTTCACAATTGTCAAATGGCAGGACTCGTTCCCACGACTGTTAGATCGGTAGTCCGTACTCCTACCAATTAAGCTATATTGATCCCTCTCACTATTGGAAACAAATGTATAATTTTATATATGTTTCAGTGGTACCTAAATAGGTAATGCTTACCCCGGCTAACATGGGTCGTTTGTCGAGCATCTTTAGATCTTTCTTCCCTAACAACTTTGGTGTACAAGTGGGGTCTGCAGCACCTTTGAAAATGAAAACTTATATTAATGGGAGTAAAAAAAAGTCCTCTTGTACTTGACGGGATAGGGCATTGGAAAGAAAAAGTCTTGCATAACAACTGTCCACAATCTTCTACTTAAAAAAGAATCCATACCTGCAGCGGATTGACCTTCGGGCGTGCTCATTTTATACATCTGAAAATATTAAAATAGACATTACGATAGCAATTACGGAAATCAAAGTTTCATAAACTGTCACAAAGTAGTTCTTTACCCTGCCGTCATCCCCCGGGCCCACGGTAGAGGAGAGGGGCAGTACATCTGGTCCCCACTGTTTCACAAAGTGACCCACTCGCGCCACGCGCTGCGCCGGCGTCGTCGTCGTGTGGGAGCCTCCGCAGTAGCGGTTACAAGTGTGCTTGTCAACATCAGACCTTTGAGTAACAAACAAAGCTTCAAGGAAGAGTAGGCTTATACGAAAATATTGAATTTTAAGAATCCGTTAAACAGAAGGACGATTAAATATTTTTGTAAAGCAATAATTAGCATTAATTATAATTTAAAAACTAACCTCACTTTCTGCGACGTCTTAGGTGTATGCGCTTGCTTGTCGATCTGTTCCCAGTCGAGGAGGTTGCGTTGCTGCAGATTACTGGCTTGAGCCTTGCGTATCGCATCTTTAATAATAGTATTATTACGAATGTATTTTTTTTATTTACATTTTATGACAGTGCATGACCTCTGTACTCCGAGATTCTATATTCGTATTTTTAATCTATATATTATACCATAACGATTTTAGTCTGTAACACTTTTTTTTACTTATCTTTTTAGTGTATTTCAATTTGAACAATTTATTTCACTTCGCGTGGGGATATAAAGAAAATGGAAAGATATTTGTGCGTGCGTGTCTAAAATCTCATACCGACCGATTGGCATGCGACCGATTTTCATATTGTCTGCTGGAATTCATCGCGTCGTCACACACGCGCCTTATCGAACCGTACGGAAATACCATTGTCATTTCGTCGTCAATGATATTATCGTTACTAAATCTATTTTATAATATACAAATCTAAAACACAAGAGAAGGTGAAAAAAGTCACGATGCAGACAACAAAAATTACGTAACAATTAAAAAAAAAATTATAAATAGGACGAAAGTGTTTCATTTTGGTATTGATTGTGCTATTTAAGTTTTAAAGACGAACGTGTAATGAACATGGACGTATGCGACTATGCTCTTCAACTGAACTAAAATCCAGACTGAGCTTACCCAATTCATAACTAAGGTATGGTTTCATAGAGAGATTGGGCGGCAGAGGTCTGGACATTGGTATATTTGATTCACCATCCATTGGCATCACTACCTTAGCGTCGCACGATATACAGTTCAAATCTCTGAAAACGACACAAAATAAAATCAAATGTGTTCCTTATGAACTTATTTTCTTGGAACGAGGATAGTAAAGTACTAAGATACACGCAAATTATGAATTGAAATGCTAATTGATCACACTGAAGATTGGAAAAGAACCCGTCACTAAAGAGGTTGATCAGTTAAAGAGGTTCTGCTCTAGATGCTTAACCTCATGAGTTTCTTCTTAGCTCCAGCCGCCTCTACGGATCGGCGTAAAGACGCAATTTGTTTCAAGTTATCTTGCAATTGCTTTAGCTTGGTATTGAAGAAGTCCTTTACGGGCGACAGCTCCATTTTGTCCAGTTTCATTTCTATTTCACGCTGTATATCATCGAGCGCTTGTTGCCACAATGCCTCCTGGAATTGTGAATAAAAACTGTCCTAAGGTGATCGAGTAAGATTTACTTACCTTAATCATTTTACTAAAGTGACGTATCCGATCATCTGAGGACTTACTTATTTAAAAAGGTTTTAAAAGAACATTAAACGTCAATTCAATTAATGACGTAAAATTTGAGTTCGACATTCAATTGAAAGATGGCATAATACTTTAAAAAGTTATTAAGTTTTGGATATTTGTAAATTTAAGACAAACCTGCATGTTAAGTTTTCCAAGCGCGTGGTCCAGGCCTCTGGAGAGGTCATCGCAGGCGAGCTCGAACTGGTCGTGCGACACCTTGCGCGCCAGGAGCCGCAGGTCCGCCTTCTCCGCCATCGCCTCCGTCATGTCGTCGCGATCCAACTTGATCGTCTTCAATACTTCTATTTGTTCGATTATTGCCTGGATTTGTATGACTAATATAATAGTTTGTTACAAGTGTACCTTATTCGTAACTATTTTTGTTTTACAAGCAACTAATGTCGCGGCAAGAGTTGAACATAGCACTGTTCTAGAAGCATCTGGCAATTTGGTCGATGGGTAATATTAAAAGAACATTATAATAAAACACAATTAGATAAATACGTTAATACGGTCCTGCCTGTCTTCCTTTTCGGAGGCCAAATGGAGCGCGGTCTCATGGACGAGCTTCAGCTCCTCCTTCATGTCTTGCACTGTCTGGTACAACTTCATTAACCCTACACAATATTAAACTACAATAAGGTTAACAAACAAGTAAAAAATAAACCGTAATAAAAAGACGCTTAAAAAATTACAATGTTCAAAGCGCAACTATCTATACTTGTTTCTCGGACCTTGCAAATCAGGAGAATTTTCCGATGTCGCCCTGCCTGCGTACTCCTGCATCCCGGCAACTTGTCTCGATAGATATTCTATTTGATCTTGGAATGAATTTATCTAAAATATCAAATTTAATTTAAGTATAATTAATATACAATACAATTAACTATGATCGCTTTATGTTGCGATAATGTACACAAGTTTGCGTAATAAATAATCATGATAAATTACTGGTTAAAAGATGCAGTTAATAATTAAAACTTCAATTAACACGTTCGCTGCGGTAACAATTTCTGCGTGTTTTCCGTACCTGCGGTACGAGGTGTTATCGACCTGCTCCGTGACTAGACGTTAGTGCGACACGCGGTCCATTAAACCCCACCACTTTTAACAAAGTTATGCCCTTTTCGCCATAAAGAAGTACACGATTTTGCTAACCGCACCACAGGGAAGTTGCAGTAGGGCTGATTTAAGCCTCATTTCGCAGCGAACGTGTTAAAAAGTATGCATAACACAAATCGGGTGTGTCGGCCGGTCAGGTGACATTCCACAATCATAAGATTTTCGCGTAATTTCCTATTCGATACAATCTCCTTGAAATCAACAATCTCTAATTACATTCAGTGCTATATTTCCCTAAAACACTGACAGTAAGTAAAACTTACATGTCCTAGTTGTTGGTCGTTAACAAACTTAAGCTTATCCGTTATCTGATCCGACCTCGTTACGCGACATAGCGAGCGTGATGCCAAAATATGCAGACTTATTTCACAATCTTAACGTAACCACATACAACTCTGTAGAACTAATGGTCGCACATTACAAAGTTGAAATTGGACCGTAATTCGTAAAGCTTTTATTCTTTTATAATTTAGCAGCTCGTGCCAGTTCGTCAGCGCGACCAGCCAGCGGTCCGCATTCAATAGCAATCAAATATATATATTTTTTAATTCAATAAATAAATTTGTAAACAGCTTTATGCCTTTCATTTCCACTTTAACATTAACTGTGGAAAATGTCACGTACATTCGTACGTGTGATTTCGTAAAAAAAAAACTTTGTACCCCACAAAGTTCGAAAAGTTTCGCCTCTTCTTACCTCAATACTATGATTATATTATTAAATATGTTGTTAGTTCAAATAATATGTATTTACATGGTCGCTAACGATTCCTTCCTGTTTCTTGACTGAGTCACAGCATTCCTTCAATCTCGCTTCCAAATTACATATCTTATTCAACAGATCGGCAAGCGGAATTCCCAGATCTTCTTGAACCACTTAACAGACAATAAAGTATATTTTGAAAAATCTCTTAAAATCAAGAATTATGTAGACATTTTTACTATAAAATTACCTGTCGGTGGCGGCTCTTCTACGGGCAAAGGCGGCAATACAGGCAACGACGGTGGCATTGTTACAGGATGCTCTAGAATTTAAAAAAAAAGTTTAGACTAGAGAATAGACCCCAATACATAGAGTGGATAGATAAATCAATTAGTCCACGAGATAAAACCTCTACGTGTTAGGTTGGTATATTTAAATTTACTTGTTGATTAATTCGAAAGTAATGAAATAAAGTTTAATTATTGTCAGTACCAGGTCGTAGATCAGCCATGGCCTCAACAAACTCTTTAGCCATATTATCAAGATCAGTTTTCACTTGTTGTATCATTGAACGCAGTTCGTTGATTTGCGGCGATACAGAGCCCACTCGTGGGAAAACGGCCGGTGGTGCGGCAGCCGAGCCAGAAGTAGAGACGACATTGCTGGGAGCAGCACTAGGTGCAGTTTCAGGCGCTGAGACTGGTTCCGGGGTGGGAGGCGCGTGCGCGGGCGCGGGTTCAGGCGGGGGCGGTGGCGGCGGAGGCGGGGTTGGAGGCTCAACGACCGGCGGAGGTGCCTGTTCCTGCGGTATTTCGGTCTTCCTTCTTTCTGAACTAAGTCTAACAGATCAATGAAAAGACTTTAGTATTCTTTTAAACAAAAGAATGGCGTTGTGATTTTATTTAAACTTCTTAACAGTTTATAATATACGTACTGTCGTTCTTTCAAAGCATCCTGCAGAGCGCTAGAGTCGGCGATGAGGTCCTCCACCAGGGAGCTGAGCTTGGCGATGCCGGCCTCGGCCGCCTCGAGCCGCGAGGACACGTTTAATGAAGTCCACATATCCGTTATGGCTTTAAGGTTTGTTTGAGATCTGGAAAATGTACGTTTTAGCTCTTTTTTCCAAATCTGAACTAATAAAAATAACACTAATATAGTAAAAAGTACTGAAGAAGTAATTTATTAATAAATTCCAATGTATAAATATGAATTATCGGCACCGGACTTCTTCTAAGATTTCTTCGTTCTTGGGCATGCTGCCGTAGACGCGGTTTCTGAGATCTTCTACCGTACTTTCAAGCACGTTGAACTTGCTAAGTGTGACGAGGGACAGCCGCTCAATGGAGCCGGGCTGGCTGCGGACTGGCGCTATTGGTTCCGCCGGCGACGGCGGCTCCGGCGGGGCCGGTTCCTCGACAGGGGGCTCTGGCTCCTCGGGTTTTATTTTGCGAGATAACGAGGGTGGGACCACTGACAATGATTAATAGATTAATATATAAATTACTTACATACCGATTCTAGGACTTCTGTTGTCTAAACAAGAAGACATAGTTGTTATAACACAGTTTTGTCCGTATTCCGTGTAGTTGTGAGTTAATAAGTGCGTTCAGATCAGATTGTAATTAAACAGTAAAAATTGTAATTTAATTAATTAATACAATAGTTTACCATGTGCTTCTTCCACCTTCTGCGATTTATCAGCTGAAAAATATTTAAATAATAAATGATGTAATTCCATCATCATCATCATCAGCATAATGTAGTCCACTGCTGAACGTAGGCCTCCCATATCGATTGCCACGATAACCAGTCCTGTACCAACGCATCCAGTGAACTCCCGCAACCTTGGCTAAGTCATAGGTCCATCGAATTACAGTACAGTCGGTAACATTCAAATTTAATTAAACAAGAATTTTAAAGTATATTTAATACGTATTAATATTAAGTAACCTACCATATTATATAAATGTTACGATTTTTTATTGAGTTACGAAGCAAAAATCTTACCAACGTCGGATTTCTTTAAGCGTTCCACTAAAAAAAATTAAAATATTTTGTTTAACATTAAAAAACAAAAGGACACGTCAGATAATAAGGTCGAATTCAATGGAAATGGCAAAATCGATTTACACATTTCACCGACTGACACCGGCGTCTTGGAAGGAAGTCATGGTTATAATTCTCGAGTCCATAAATCTCTCAATAACTAACATCCTAATGCACGGAGGTCCGGGATCTCGAAAGAAGACTACCAAAATAAGAGATATTTTGCTCTTAGTTAAATATTTTTACGCACCTATGAAAATACTATCAGCTTTCATGGCATCAGGCATCGATGGAGCTAAAAATATATTAGATTAAGCTGATTGAGTACCGCCAATAAAGGAAAGAAGAAAAAAACAAAAAAGGTTTTATAATACATTATTTTTTACATAATAGTTGTTGTATAAATTTTGTATCTGTATTTTTTTTCTTATTTCTTGGCTAGTAAACCAATTTCTAATTATTAATTTTATTTTATTTTATATATTACTTAAACTAGATTGTACAAAGTACAGATTGCGTGTTAATTTACGTGGGACTGACCTGCGTGGGGATCAATCTCTTGCATCTGAAACATTAAAGTATGCCATCATTATTATAGAACTATTTTCTAGTTTGTTGTAAGACTATTTTTAAATCCCGAAAACTATTTGACCCGGCGCCCATGGACATCAGCAACACCAAAGGAATCGTAGAAACGTTGCCGACCTTTAAGGGAGACGTACGCTCTCCTCTTGGAGGGCCGTAACTGTTTTAAAATACCGGCGAAGTAATAAATTAATTGAAACGATTTGCGATACCTTGTTCCCTTCAGTGTCAAGAGCGTACTCTGTTATAGACACCGTGCGCACGTAGTCCCTCCCCACGGGTAGCATATCTGAGTCACCTCTCAATTCTACGTGCTTCTCTGCCATACGTATCTGTTGCGCCAAACAGTGCAACACTATTTGTAGCATACCGAAGTCCACGACACCGACCTGAGATTATATATTTTAAAAGTATTCAAAAACCCTTCCACAACATCTTTTTACAAGAGAAGGGGGCAAACGAGAGGCGGGATCACAAAGGTGGAACATTAGACGAGCAGATGCATTGCATCTTTTGACCAAGATACTTTCGAGCAGTATACCGACATGAGGTTTTTTATGCCACCGTGGTCAGCGAAATATATGTTCACAATGTCTTGATTTGAAATAAAATTTTTAAAATAAATAAATTAGACTCCTTATAAATACATTTCTAAGTACGGAAATGTAATGCCTAAATGCTGCTTTGATTTATTATATTCAACGTTGTCAGTCCGATATTTTTAAGTGGTTCATGTTGACAGTGAATTTTGTCGAGTGGGACCCTCTTTAAGCTTGTTAAATATAGATGGAATAATTTAAAGAACTCGGGAAATGTTAGATATAAAAATATTTCGAATTCTAGCTAGCGTATTTTATATCGACTTATTTATAAATAGGTATTAGGTTGCAGAATTTAAACCGCTAGGACCACTCCAAATGGTACATAATCTCTGCTTAAACCTCTGGGTTGCGGACGCTAGTTGTGGATTAGTCAGTTGTCAGTAGTTGAAGTTTGAAACTATGAAATATGTTGTTTACCTCCGGCGTGCCGATGGCCAGGTCGATCATTGCTCCGATGTTGAGCACGACAGCTTGCTCTTGACTCGACGAGGCTGTCGCTGTCAGATGATAAGTGATTAATTACATCCTACTATCGTTAAATAATTAAACGAATGGTGTCGCGCAATCAGAGGTCACTTGAACCTTTGAACAAGGAACCTTTATACCGCTACTCGAAATGGCCGCTCGTCGAACGTTTGGGTGTCTTTATTTTTTTTTTAATTAAATGTTAGTAGATTTTTGTTAATTTACTAATATTTCTTGTAACCATTCCTGGTAAGCTTGAAAAAGCTTCTGTTATGATATGGTTCACAATAGACGAATGAAGGGATTCGAACTCACGATCGCTAGATCAGTTGTCCGTGCCCAGAACCAATAGGCTATTGGAGCTTCAATTTTGCTGGTGTATTATTTTAGTGAAGATCTAATCACCAATTAGGTTTTACTTATTTGTTTTCTTTAAAATAGTCATACTTTTTACGTGAAAGCGTTTTCAGACAGAAGAATTGGTGGTGGTTTTTTTTAAGGAAATTAACTTGATTTATTTTTATACCAGAGACATTTTAGATTACACTTATGAAGCATTGGATATCAAGATTGATGCGACAGACCTATAAATAGGGAACTATTGATTCTTTAAATAATCACTAGTAGGTAAAGTCTATTAGTAATTGTTACCTGTCATATTGTCCTTGATTTATTGTTAAAGTATAAAAAATATCATTTGAATCACACCTGCTCTTGAATTAAGTATATTTCAATAAAGATTTTAAAAATAGGAAGAATTATTTTGACAATAACCATTTGACGTTTATTTATTTTTAAACGGATTAAAAAGAAAGTTTTTATACAGATACAAAAAATATTAAAATTGAAAGAGGTCAGGAAGTAACGGAACTTGTATGTTTTATTTTTTTTTCTTTCTTTAATTACTTAAGATCGTATTTGAACTGACAAGATTTAGAGGTAAAGATGGAGCAGTGTTTACATTTATAGCTAAAAACCCGTTGTATTCCAGCAAACAATAGGGAGGGTCTCCGTGAATCCTTGACCCACTCGCTGGGTTCGTTGTCTGAGAAACTGACCGTCCTCACACAGTAGTGTATATGTTTGTTTACATAATTAATATAAAAAGAGAAATGTGCGCTCATAACTTGAAAAGTTTATAACTCGAGCGAACTTGTTGGTTAACTAATGTATTAAAACTTTAATTTATTTTAGCGGGCGACCCCCTTTACGAGATTGTGTAAAAATAACCCTTGACAGCTGTCGTTACTGCGATGTTAAGTGGTTTCAACGCTGGGGTCAAAGGTCACTTCTTGTAATGGTTAAAGAGTTGCCGTTAAGTGGAAAGGAGTGATTTTTCATTGGTAGACAGTTGACTGGCGCCTATTCTACTTTATAATTTTAATACGAATTACTAAATTCTTACAAAAAAAATGACAAGTTAATATATAAACACCTAAAAACGGAGATGAGTGGTCTTGTATGGAACTTGAACATGTCGCTCTCATTTGCGGCGTATTTAAAATGTATGAGTATAGTAGAAAACATATGAATACGATTGCCTGCAGATGTTCTAGATATGTGACGCTCTTGGATTCCTAACAAGTATAGTGACATGACTTTTTGTAGATTGTTATGTTATGTTATATATATATAAATTATAGCCCAGTACATTTTTAAGTCTAATCTATCTTACTAGTAGGAAACATTTACGAAAAACTTTACAATAACGAAATAAAATGTTATAAGCTAAAAAAGTAAATGAATATCTTTCAATTGAAATGAAAATACCAAAAATTCGTGTGCGATCTTCAAGGAGCAAACTGGTCGGGTATTCAGAAGCTGGTTTGGTCTGGGTGGTCGCGAGTCGCGCCGTGCTTTGTGCTTTCACTTGCAGCTAACAAACCACGGCCCAAATCTATAGTACGGACTTGAAAATGTACTGTATTTTTTAGTTTACTTATTATAATTTGTTTATCGATTAACTTGGCGATCTTTGTGGGAGGCCTGAGCCGAGCGGAGGGCGACGTTTGGATGCTATGCTTTATTTTACAGTGACAAAGTATTCCCAAAACGTATTCTGTTGTAGTGTACTAAATTTAAAGACAGAGATTATTTCTACGAGATGTGAATCTTCGGTGTCTATAGTTGTGATTTTTTATCAAATTTGTTACCTTATTAAATAATAAATATTTCATTTTAAATTGACTACACCCGTGCCTTTATAATGTAATAGATAAATAATTGATTTGTCACACTTCCAGTTCATATGACATCATTGTATATTGTGTGATTCAAATCTGATCATAACAGAATACTTCTAATCATCGCTTAGATACTACGTATCAGACATTCAATCGTAGTTCTAGTTAAACGTCAGGTCATGCGCGAAGGTGTTATCACAAAATCATACCACTCAATTAGACTTAACTCTAGGTTTCCATTGCCGAAACACTTGAATACAAATTCTCATCTCGGCTAACATAATAATAGTTTGTTGGAGTGTTTCGATAGGGGAACATAATATTTTTTTTTTGTATATCGGAGTTATTCGTTGGTGTGCCTATGAATGGGAGCGCACTGCCTTTAATAGGATTTAAGAGAGGTGCGGTTTGCGGGTGCGGGTCCTTTACTATTTTAAGCTCAGCTTCGCTTCGGGTTTGCTGAGTGCTTTGCCGTGTCTCTTCGCGACGATTTCCCTCCGCAAGGTCGCTCTAACTACAAACAATGAGGCGTAATTGATAAATAAACAACAGGTTTTCGATTCAATGTTTTTGGAAATCTTGACAACGAAACCCTTAGGATTTACCGTTTGATTTTTTCCCTAAAACGTTTTATTTACTAAAAATAGTTTTGAATGTATAAAAAGCGCCAATAGTCTATTAGCTAAGGGTAGAAATCCGATTGTGTGGTCGTGAGTTCGAATCCAGCGATTCAATTATCGTGGACCATATCCTAGCACAAGTCTAGAGTTTGGTTGGTGTGGTTAAAAAATATTAGAAAGAAAGTAAGAGAGACGGAGAAGAAATTGTAACTTATTAATGCACATTATAAGATGTTATTAAATTAACTAAAATCAGCTACTATTTAAAAAAAAATTGTCTTTTGTTATCTCACAAAAAATACTGTCAATTCATCTTGTACAGTTGAGTGAAAGAACTTTTAAATTATAATGTTTTTGCTCACACCTGGCACTTTACGTAGCGATCAATCACTCGGTTCGCAGGCTGCACAGTATCGCGTCGAGGTTGCAACAAATTATCATTTATGTTTACAATCATAGGTTTTGTTCAGTAACAGCTGATATAGGTTGACATTTTAAAATAAAACGCACAGAAGTTGATTTGATTTTAAATGCAATACGCCTGTTAGATGAAAATGTAATCGCTTTCTTTAATAATCTGTGCTCAGACATAATGTGGGTTTTCACGGGCGCAACACACCAACAACAAATTATTAACGTTTTCATTCTATCACAGACAATGTCAGAGATATATTTTTGTACAGGTGCATCGGCAACACTGATATATGGAGAATTTGCTGCGCTTCTCTGTCATTACTTCAAATATTTATCTTTAATATTCAAAAAAGGGAAACGAGGGAAAAACTAGATAAATTGGGTGAGCGCGCGTTCAGAGATACTCGCTTTGTTATCTGGTGACCGCTAAGATCCTCTCCTTGTTTATACAGCCAGTTATCGCGTGCTCGCTAAAGATTTATAACGCGCTCGTAGTCTATAACTGTTGTAGGTCAGTACGCTCTCACCGTTCCACGGCAATTTACAAGACACTGAATGATAGGTAATGCATCCAAATTACAGCTAGCGGCGTGCGAACGTTCATTCTTAATCGCCGGTGGCAAGAAACAACATTCGGTCTCCGTAAGTAGCTCGATGCCCCGCTATCCCACCGGGATGTCAACGGGCAAGGTAAACGAAGTTGCCGCGTACCTGACCGTTTATAAAGTGCTGTTTGGTTTGGTTCATATTTCGGTGAAATGTGAGGCTTCTATATATTTTTTTTTATCCGGCAGGTGACCGGTTGCGCGAGAGGGACGGACGGATCCTCGCCTCGAGAGCTACGAAAGCTCCCCAAGAGGCAAGAGGTGGCCGATCTTGCCTTGCGGACAGTCTCGCGCCGTCGTTGGCAGGGATCGCACGTGTGGCGCGTTCCTGTCGTTTTGTTATAAGTTCAAACGTCAAAAACTTTGCGAACGCAAATTGTTTAATCTCTGTTTTAGTTCTATTAATGATCTATATACAAACTGTCGGTACAATTAAGCGTCGTTATTAATTATTTTTGTCCTATAAGTTTTTTTTTTCTATTTTGTGCCTTTGATTTTGTGGAAAGCTTGAGTTGAGTGCATGCAAGATCCTGTTGCACCTTTAATAACGGTGAGTATTTTTAACGACTTCTTGTACGAATGTTTTATAAATTAAATAGTATTATGTTTATTATTACTTAACCTTCATCTGTTACATAATTGTCTATATTTTAGAACACAAACGGGGATTTTTTTTTTGTATAAATTGAAACATGTTCACAGTGTTACAACGATCAATATTATAAAATTATCTGTACGAACCATTAGCAAGATATTAATTTTAAATTATTTTAATTATAAACTACCCGCATTTCTTTATTTTTATGGACACTTGTCTTTCTAGTATGGTTTTATACACATAAATATTTGATATCATCATCATCAACAGCCCTTGTCTGGCCACTGTTGGACATAGGCCTTTCCCAATGCCTTTCACAGATGCGGTCCTCCACCTTCCGCATCCAACGACTTCCTGCCGAATATTTGATATCAATTCACAATAATATACATGTCGTTTAAAAAAGAAATCAACGTTCCATTTTCAAATGTAGTATATTTAATTAAACGATCTGTACAATTAATAAAATATGATTGTCGGTATAGAATATTAAAGAAACATATTTCGATATTATGACGTTTTCGCATTGCTTATAAAGACGGATCAATTTAAAAAAAAATCGTACACAGGTTCGCATTTGTTCCGGTTAATCTCCGCAACGACTGGACGGATTTTGCGTGAGTAACATGAGCTAATTTTTTTAATTGTTAGCGAAATTGCCAGCAACAGCTAATTAATCGCATATAAACGTTATTAATAGAAAAAATAATTTAGAATTAGTTTTAAATTGATTGGTTTAAATAACACAGAATTAGTTGTGTACGAATTAATTTGTAAGTTAATTTATCTATTGTAAATAGTCGACTATAGTACAAGATGTCGCCGCGGAGTCTGGCGGTGCGGTCCGATGGCGGGGCATACTTAATTAAGTACATGACATACCTGCAAGCTATTTGATAAGACCTTTGGCCGCTCATTTGCACCGCTCTCACATAATTATAATTTATAGAACATACTCTTTGGGCTTTGAATTTCCGTGTAGAATCTTACTATAACAAACTCGAAAGTTTAGTTTGAAATTTAGATGGATCGAAATTTGTTAGCGTGTAGTTTCTAAATGGCTAAACGTAACGGAAGATAGTAAGGATAAAAAGCGTGTTTTATTGAGCGCAAAAGTTTATAAAAAGACAATACAGACATTATGATAATCAGAAATTCTTATAAGACAAAATGTTAGCTGTTTTCAGGAAGACAGCTGTAAGATTGAACCCTAACATTATATGCAAAAGCCACTTCTACTTCAGTGGGCACCTTCAGCGCTTTTGCTTGCAATCTTCTAAGATGCGGTGGGAATATGAATGAGAAGCTAACGCTGCTTTGTTGCTAGGGTCATCGACCTGCACTTTACGCAACCCTGTCTCTAAACAGGGTTGTTACAAAACTAGTTTTATGCCAGTAAATTCATTCGAAGGATATACACGCTTATATTTTTACCTCGCACATAAAATTCGGATGTATATTTATTACGCTAGTTAAAAATTTAATTTACGTATAATTGCGTTTTTAACTTAGTTGTCTTTTATATCGAAATGCTAATAGCCCTACGGTTAAGGGTACTGATTTCCGATCACGTCGAGAGTTCGAATTCCGCCATTCTATTGTGGTAAACCATGTCACACAAGCCTAGAGCTTAGTTGGAGTGGCAAGAGAAATATTAGTGAATTAACAAAAAAATCTTCTAACGTTTAATTAAAAATAATATGACAATGTGTGATTTTATTAACGTTTCATTGGAAAGTATGAAGCAAATATTTCGTGATGACTAAAATTTCTATCCAGT
Organism: Papilio gigon; assembly: GCA_027563995.1. NCBI lineage: Eukaryota > Metazoa > Arthropoda > Insecta > Lepidoptera > Papilionidae > Papilio > Papilio gigon. Next base: position 2,985,281 of record JAODUI010000023.1, read on the forward strand.
CAGTAGACGTTACCTGTTACATATTAGTGACGTGAGACTTGGCTGTGCCGGAGAGCCCATTTAAAACGATATATTTGTGTTTTACTAGAGTGACGTATCTAAAAGTTTTATAACACTGACATTAAAGTAGAGTGGACTATAAATTGTGTTTTAACCTGCGCAATCAACTAAAAAGCTTCCCGACTACATGCCGGGTCAAAGTTCTACAGTACGTTCAGAGTTGATTGCTGACTTATTGATTGGATGTTGATTTGAATCAAGGTTTGTTTTATATGTGACAGCCGTTATAATATAAAAAAATGCTCATTAGAACCGAGGAAGTATGCATATATGGTAGCCTGATTATAAAATTAGGCTTTTCATTATGCGACGTCGTAATAATATTTTATATGTTATTTTATTTTTTTATTTAAACTGATGATTGGGCCCGCGTGGTTGACTATGGCCTAGTCACCCCTAATAATAGGGTAGGCTCCGAGCCCCTAGGTGGGGACGTATAGTGAGCTGATGATGATGATTTAAACTGATTACATAGAGTACGATCGCATGTTTGAGTAATTTCTCTATTAATTACTTTCCTTTTGTGGAATCGATTTGGTTTTTACTTTCGTGCAGCCTCTATCGTGCTGTCTGCAGCATTCGCATTGCATCTTCATTTCTAAAGTCCGTTATAATTTCTTCGTTGTAATATTTTCACTGTTTACATTTCCATACACTTATACTGGAACTCTCTCAAATATGGCACAGAGCTTGTTAATGTTGAACTTGCTATTTAAAAAAAAATAACTTTATATTTTTTATACTGGATGTGGGGTGCCGTGGTCCGTTCGAGACGATCTTTGGATGAGACCTTCACCCAGCAGTGTGCGAGATGTGACTGATATGATGGTGAGTATTTAAGAAATACGTAAGTCTAACAAATTTATAAACATACCTCATTGTTAACTGCAGTACTATGAACTGACAACTAAAGGATAGATTAAATACGACCAGTAGGGGAGGGGATTAAATGCCGAGATTGGATTATCTGATGCGAGTTTGTGTTGCAAGGATTCCTTGATACTGTCACAGTTGTATATAAACTAGTCATTGATGTTAACAATGGAAGTCCTTAGTAAAATGTAAATAAGTATTAAATATTTTGAAACAGTATTGCATCTCAGTACTTGTGTACAGTTTTTCTTGGAATTGACAATTAAAAAGTTAACATGTAGTCAATGTTAACACTACCGTAAACCATCGTTTTCTCATCATTAGTTCACTATACGTCGAATAATATAGGGCCTCGAAGTCTACCGTATTATTAAGGGTGCCTAGACCATAGTCGACCACGCTGTCCCAGTGCGGGTTGCAACACGATGTTTCCTTCACTGTAAGAACGTCGGATAAATTACATATTAAATTCGAAAATCACATTTGTCTACTATAAATTTAACAAAATGAATAAAAACCTACTTACAATTCTTTGCAGTAACATACTTTAGTATGTATGTCTCCTTGTATTGAACGGTAGATAAAATTACTGAGTGAATACAACATAGGTGGCGCGTTGTGAGGTCACTAAATACTTCTATTGTGGCGTTGGCCCTGTGTTCCTTTAACTGTTGAATAAAAGAATAGCATCATAAAACGCAAGCCATTACAGGACGTTAATGGTCAAGTTATTTAACTACAGTCCTTCGATTACTATGTTAGACAATAACGCAGTTGCGGAATGCTCACGCGTTTCATATATATGTGGTATTTGACACTAATTTAAGTAGTGATGTTATTACTTTAACTTGAAATGATTTCATTCGATACATGACTAACACGGTTATTTCGTTCTGAACTGAAACAGACAAACAAAGGAGGATGTAAGTTCAAAGTATTTAACACTAATGTAACATGGTATTTAATATATGCCAAGATGATGAGCACATAAACAAGAAGGTGATTAGATTGAATGTGGATAGTTATAAAGGTAGAGGAAGACCGAAGGTGTGGATGGATTGCGTGAAAGAGGATATGCGTAGGAAGTGTGTGAGTTCAGATATGACGGCTGACAGAGATGTATGGAAGAGTAGTACATACTGTGCCGACCCTCCTTAGGGAAATGGGCAGGTTGATAAAGTAAATTTTAACTGTATGTTTGAACTTAAATTAAAATTTCCCCCTAACAATCCCTTCCTCCCTTCTAATCGATTCTTCTCAAACAAACAGAAGCTTAAACCTTTGTAAAAGTTTACGTAAAAGGTCTCATTTGCATGGAAAACTTTCCAACTCTGGCAAATAGAGTCTCTCTCGAGACTTCGAAGCCCTCTGTGGAAGGCTTTTGAAAGCTTAACTGATGTAGAGATAATAAGGAAAAGATCTCGGAAATAAATTCAAAGTTCAAAGTATATCTCTAAATTATATTTTTCAATGGCATTTTATTTACAAAAAATTCAATAAAAAAAAACTATTCTATTATAATCACTTAAACTATTAAAACTTTCGTGAGACATTTCACTATACTACTTATAAAACGGCTTAACTCAGTGAGCGACCGTTCCCACTCACCCTGAAGATGAGCCCCCGATGGGCTCGAATCTAGTCGGTACCGACACCGAGTTACACGTGAGTTAAGGTGTTTTATAAGTAGTATATTATAATCATGTTGTAAAAGTAAATAAACCAAGAAAATATTAATTGACTTTAAATAAACACTTTTACAATATACTACTTATAACAACGGCTTAACTCACGTGTAAATCGGTATCGGTGCCGACTAGCTTCTAGCCCATCTTAGGGCTCTTCTTCTATGACGAAGGTTTTAATAATTCAATTTCAAATTGATTCAAAAAACAACACACCACTCTCGTTCCAAGTTAAAAATCATTCCAATATTAACGTAGTTTTACCAAATTAGTCAATATTGTTGTGTATTTACGTTTCGACCAAAATAACTATCGATTAAGTTCAGTTCAAGGTAACAAGTATAGACAGCAATACAAAAAAAGACGTTTTTTTTATAAAACATTAGCAGATTTTTCGTTAAACTACTAATATTTTTGCACGTGTGTAAAATAAAGATGTTACGAAGGTTTGTACTGAACTTCGAAACGTCGGAAATTCTGATTGCTTCTAACATTTTCGGTTTCGATAAGTTCAATCGGAAGTCATATCAGAAATCCTTATCATTTAAAATGTAGACAATTTTCATTATCAAACATTCCGATTCCCGTTCCGATTTATGTTCCGTTACTTCCGTTACATCCTCGGTTTAAACGTCATTGTTTTAGGTCAAGGATGACAATCGTTTCGCTTCGATATTCTACAACTTTGATCATTAAAATATCAGCTGACGTAGAAACAGCGCCCTCTGTTAACAAATTTATTAAATTGCCGTTAAGTTATCTTTGTATACAAAATTTATTTTCAATGCCGACATATAAAATTCTCATTGATGTCTTCATTTTTTTTATTACATAAGAATTTCTTGTTTTAATAATTTATTGGTTATTGTCAAGTTTTAAATTGAATATTCGACTATTGTGAACCAAAATTTAACAGAAGCCTTTTCAAGCTTCAAACTTTCAACAAGTATAAGTAAATAAACATAAAACAACTTTTTTTAAAAGCGTTTGGAGCGAAAAGATAACTGTGAAAAGCTCTTATTTATATAAATAACTAGCTGACCCCGCGAGCTCTGTTTTGCCTTAAAGGCAATAAATACAAAAAAAAAAATTTCCTCCTCGGAAAAAACGTTTGTATGGGAAATGAAAAAGGGCTATTTTTAAGGTTTTCACGGGAGTTTTTCTAATTTTTCTCGCCTTTTAAACGTTCCCTAGACCTCCAAGAACATTCCAAGACCAAGATAAGATAAATCCGTTCAGCCGTTCTCGAGTTTTAGCGAGACTAACGAACAGCATATAAAATATATAAAACGAATATAAAACGAAATTTAAAACGAATGTTCGAATATCAACGCTATTGGATAAAACTAAAGTTCAAAAACAGACTTCACGAACTAAAGACGTGCCTCTTACTTTTTTGCTTCTCATCGTTTTCAACTAATAGTTAACACCCATAATACATAATTGAAAAAAAAACGGGAAATCATTTGGGAGTAATATTTTTATTAATGTAGATTACACATCAAAAAGAAAAATTTTAGGTTACGAAATAAAAAAGCACAATAAATTATCCAAAAATATGACATTTTTCGATTACAATCAAAGCGCTTCAATTTTAAACATCTTTAAAAACAAAATTAAACGGTCCTTTGACATAATTCAACGTACTGTGATATAACTTTATAGGTTCACCAAACCAATGGACGTGGAACTTCTCAAAGACGCGAAAAACCAATGATTCAAATTCCATCTCGGCTAAGCGACGTCCTATAAAAAAACGAAATTAAGACTGATGCAATAATTTTTCAGCTAGATTTAAAAAAAATTATCCAAATACTAGTAAGTACAGAAAACGATATTATCAAAACGCACCGATACAACTCCTGGTGCCAAATCCGAATGGGCTAAAAGCAAAAGGGTGAGCATTCCCATAATACAATGGGTCTTCTTTATCCGCTAACCAACGCTCTGGAATATACTCGGTCGGTCTTGGATAGTGACATTCCATCATGGATGTGTATTCGTGTAAGAAGGCAAAACATGTCTGAAATATTCATATGAAATAATTTTGTCACTTAATCCCAAAATTGTCAACATCATAATTTTTCAAAAAGACCAAAGATAAATATTGTAGACTGCATTAAATATGCAGTTAAGGTTTTTGGTCTCAAGAATCACTTTACTTAAGCCAGTCTTCTGATCTTGAGGAGAACCCAAAACAAGATGGACAGATGTAATGCTCAAAGACATGGGTGCTGGCCAAGGCTCGGACGAGGATGTCGAAGATAGAGCGGATACTACAAACTACCACCATGTGGGATGCAGGCTAGGAAGAGAGAAAGTATTCTCATGTTTCATGTTTAATAACCTCATTTCTTCTAATGAAATCTGGATTTGTATGAATTAATTAATTAAAAAGGCAATTACATGTTTTGGTATGTGATAACCCAGGATATTGTACTCCTTCGACGTCACCCTCATATTTCCTGCACCTATTGGCATTATTCTCATCGCTTCTTTTATACAAGCCTTCAAGTATGGACGCTTCTCTGAACCTGACAATATTTCTTCTCTCAATTTCATTTGCTTTTCAGGATTCTTTGCCAGTAAGTAGATTATTGATATCACCGTATTAGATGTCTGTAACATGTTAACATAGAGAACTACAGAACAAGCAATTAGTTTGTATTACTTTGAATGTTTCATATCAATAATATACAGTTAATGTCAATATAGATTTATTTGAAATCAAACACGAACTCAATTTCCAGATTTACACCGCTAAATCCGTCTTGGGAGCGTGCTGAGGTCTGCGGGGACTTGAGTACACCTTAACCTTTGTCTCGACAGTGGAATGGTGGTAAAATTAAGCTGGTCCACTCTGCTGATGTGATGGGTGGAACTGGGAGGAATTGGGTAACTGACCCTCTGTTTTATTGTTGGCGACGGCACCAGAGACCACGACGTCGACCACATCTAAGGGCCCTGTAGGAAGCGTAGTTTGTATTCTGCCGCGGATTCCCTTTAAGCTAGAAATATGAAACATCTTACCGTATCACCTCCGGCAAACAACAAATCATTTGCCATTATATGTGCATAGTATTCGTCGATCTCAAGTAACTTTTCTAATATTCCTTTCTCGCTATCAGATTTATTTTCAGTCTTTAACCTTTTGATTGCTTCTTTAATAAAGTATTTATTCAAACTAAAATTAAAGATTCCAAAAAGTGGTATAATGAATATAACTTAAAAAAAGTTCAAATGTATTAAAACATGTACTTGCTTTAAAATTTAATTTATGAAAACTTACTCTTCCACCTCCTGATACAGTCTCATAATTTTCTTGTAATTTCCCGTTGGATACCATCTCCAAAAATTTGGATTAAAATCTAATTTATCTGCCATATCGAAACTGCCATGAGCACTCTGAATAAATTTCTTCACAGGAGAATCTGCCGGTAGGTTGGGATCAAGACAGTTGAGGCGACCGCCAAGAGTAACTACCGCGATAGATTCCAATGCCCACAGTTTCATTGCATCGTTCAAATCAAACTTTAATTGGCCATTTTCATGTCGATTTGATCTTATTCTACAAACCAGAAATTTGTAATAAATATACAAGAATTCACATTGACTAAAATATTTCGTCAAGTTCTTTAACAGCTCCAACGCTACGATTCTCAATAAAATTCAAGGTAATTTCTCACCACTATATACAAGATAATAATATTTAGAAATGAAAAGAACGTAGACAAAATTATATAGAAATAGATCCTACCTTTCAACCATCTCTTGAGCTACTTCGTCTATTGATGCCGCGTACAGCTTCATTGTCTTAGGTTGCATAAGTATAGGATTGACTATAGAACGTAACGTCTTCCACATCTCTCCGTGACTTTAAACAAAAATAAATACTCTATTTCGTCGCAAGACTTGGATACCAGCAATATTACCGTCCCTCTCAAAACTGCTCAAGAAAAATAAACTGTTTAAAACTTACTCTGATCCTAATCCTGTGATTTCGCGAATTGTTTGTCCATTCTTTTTTTTATATATCTTTCTAAAATACTCTAAAGATTCGAAACCTGGTCTCGTTGGCATGTAATTCTCATTACGAAGAATCTAAAACCATCTGAGTTTGTCATTAAATTGCCTAGAACTCTCGGTAAAAAAAATGTGATGTTTTTTTTTGTGATTAAATCTGATAAAGTGGATTAAATTTAACGTTCTCGTCATGATACTTTAGAACATAAACTTTTGCAAAATGTATCAGTGGAATCGGTTTAAAAAATGCTTGATTTATTTTGATGAACGTCCTAACATGCAGGACATGTAGTTATGACCATGTTATGCAAATATTAACATATTATATCATTACAAAGCCAAAGCTCTCGGCGTCAAACAACATAATGGTCGTCCGCAATCCCAATATCCCGGGAAGTTTCACGATGGGACCATATGTAGTGTACAGCTTGTCCATTAACGCATATCCCTTGATATTGTGGAGAAAACCTAAGACAAGATAATTATTGAATAAATGGTCTGCTCTAATTATTCGTTATCTCTCTGCGTTCATTATTTCTGCGAGAGGACGGCACAGTACTCTTTCATACATCTCTGTCAACCGTCATATATGAACTCACACCCTTCTTATGCATATCATTCACATAATCCATCCACACTATTTTCGGTCTTCCTCTTCTTTTATATTCAATCTCAATACCTTCTTGTTTATCTGCGAATTATCACTTCGTATAACGTGTCCTTGCCTCGATAATATTAGTTCTCCAAATTTTCTGTCACCAGCGCTACTTTTAAACTTCACCTAATATGGAGATTTTTTAAATTCTTCAAGTAAGGTACATAACCTTACCTCCGGGAAGATAGTGATGCAGTGATGATATGATAGGCAGTCGTGCCGGTCCCGGGATCTCGTCCCATGATTTTAGTGGTCGTGATGCATTAGTCGCGTTAGCAATTACATTTACGGTAGACACAAACCTATAAAATACGAATTAAGTATCGAAACACTTTATTTCTCAAAAACAGATCACTTGAGGGGCTTGTTGGGCTACAAACGTTGACAATGGGATATATGTACCAAGTAATGTATTGTACTAAAAATGTAGTTATATAAAATATAACGATAAATGTGGTAGCTACGGTAGCTAGGGTACCCTGTGTGCAAATAGGAAGAAATAATTGGTCTAAGTGAACAACATAAAAAAACTTACTTTGCATCATTGAAAACGTAACCTAATTTTAGATACGATTTCAAAGTTCTTCTTTTCAATGTTATCATGATATTAAAATATTTGCACTTATGTAATAAATAAAGTAAAAGCACTTCTTATTTACAAGATAATTCTATTAATTAAATAGGTATTAATATATAAATGTATTTCGGACCTCCGAGTCACAACGAACACGTTCTCAAGTAAATTAACAATACAAATATTTTATTCATTTTAAATTGTTAAAATTCTTATCAGTATATCGAAATGTCTCGAAGAAATATCGTTTCTCCAAGCTGTAATACCTGTATTTGATAACTTAGTCCTCATTACATATAAAGTACACAAAAAAATAAAGTAGGTCTGTAATCGTAATTTTATTAACGAAAAGCCAAAATTTTAATTTCCAACAATTATCATATACATAATATAAAAACATACACATAGATCCTATATACATATGTACGAACGAACGAAATGATTTACAGATAAAATCTAAAATTTACCAACTAGATATAATAATAGTTTGCATTTATTTTCGAGCATTTTCCATCATACACTAGTTAATTTAGGTACCTAGTTGTTGATAGATCCCGACTGTTACCTTATTATATTATGATAGTACTAGATTTCGGTTCGATTTCGTCTGCGCGAAAGTAAAAAAAAACTATACTACTTATATGAAACTCCCCTAAACTTCCAGATAAGAAACTATGTCTATTTAAAAAAAAATTATTCAGATCTTTGTAGTTGTGTCACCTGCTAACAAACATCCATCCATCTATCAACACTTTCGTATTTATATCATATTACTAATAACACGTAATAAATACAGAAATAAATATTCAAGTGCGCAGTAATTTTCCACAGGTAGTTGAACTAATTTATAATTATCATAACACTTTGATGATTGTTTTGTTAAATATCGCAGTATGTCATATATTGTGTTGTATTAAAATATGATGATATGATTAAAAATAGCTGTATACAGTTTTTATCCACATTAACGTTTTACTTTGTCAAATTTAACTTTTCAAATGTTCGCGTGTTATCCTTAAAAAAGGTGCGGAAACTTTATGCATCACGCACTTTAATAGTCGTATACCAAGATTGGTTAAGTAAAAGTTTGATTACCTGTAGTTTTCATATGACTTGATCAAAGTTAAAATTGAAGGAGAAATAAAGACAATAAATGCATTTTAACGTAGACAATATATAAAAGGATCCAACAAAGAAAAATGTATCCCCTTTCGAAAGTAAATCAGACGCAATAATCGTAGAGCTGGCGGTGAGCGTAATTTGGCCCTTGTCCTGTAAGTTACGTGCCTCAGTAGTTCTCAGACGTGACATAAATTTAAAGATACCCAAAGGAGTCGGTCGACTGTGAAATCTTTAGAACTGTTCCCTATCTTACTGGACTTTTTGGAAGGCTTTGATAAATCCCCGTGATTAGGAAAAGTATTTTCCTCTATCACAAATATTTCGAAATCGGTTTACGATTTTGCTAGAACTGTTTTTTGAAAAATAAGTTTTCTTTTGTTATTGTTACAAACATTATTATAGTCATAAACATTGTTTTATCTGTCCATATCTAAAGTTATCAGATAATTACGACACTTAACTGTGAACGTCGACCATTAAATCTGACATTGGTATCAGCATGAAATAGCATATCTCTTCATGTCATATTGTGATCGAATGACAATTTCAAAAAGTATACACTATTAAAACAAGTATCAAGTACAACCGTATATTTACACTGCCGTAACGTCTGTATAAAAATTCTTTACTATATTAGTTACTCCGAAGAGCACAATAGCGAATGACAACAGACAATGTTTTTGTAACACACGACACTAAAACTTTGTGTGCGTATGATAAGCAAAAGTTCATTGTAATTCGTGTATTAATAATATATGTTTTTTTTTTAATTACAACATACAGTAAAGTGGTACAGAATGTTTCATCTGCCCTCCGTACTAGTATGAAACTGTACTACGTCTGGGCAATGTGGCCACTTTAATGTTGATAAAACCGAGGTACATCGTCATATGAGCCATATGTCAGCACTGCACAGCCACCTAAAAGATCGCCAGGACGATCAGTCCTCGGCCACTCTCATCCAGGATACTCCCGATAACTGACTAGATAGTCGAGATGTCGTACCGTACAATTACGTGGTCATGAATGCCGAAGACTTAATTCTACGAAAACAAGCATTGGAAATCGTTCACCATCTCTCTCCACCTCTCTTTCTCTCTCTCTCTCTCTTTCTCTCTCTTTCACATTATGAATCCTTTCCTTACCTCTGAAGAATGAGATTTCAACTTTTAAGAATCGATCTT
>JAODUI010000023.1:3010186-3038523 GCA_027563995.1 Papilio gigon
TTCAGTAATACAATTAAAATATTAAAACTTTCGTGAGACATTTCACTATACCTTATAAAACGGCTTAAGTCATTGAGCGACGGGCGGCGAACGCGCTAAAGTACCAATCCCACTCACACTGAAGAAGAGCCTCCGATGGGCTCGAAACTAGTCGGTACCGACACCTTACACGTGAGTTAAGCCGTTTTATAAGTAGTATAGTGAAATAAAGCATGTAAAATACAGCTAAATTACAAGTATCGGACGAGAACAATGTCGAGTACGGTTCTGTCAGGTCCAGTGCGCGCCACCGACACTACAGCCCGGTGATAATGTGATGATGATTATGTACTCGCTCCAACATCCCTTTAACGAGACGCGGCTAAACTTAACCTTTTATGTACTTTTGAAAAAGTGCCACTTACACTAATAAGGACTCCTACTACGCGACAGTTCTGATGGATTTCATTTATTTTTATTTTATATTATTTCTTTTACAGCTAAATATTTGCGTAACATTATACGAATGGAACCCAGTATTGAATATTGTTTGGCACGCTTACGATTCTTTATGGGACAATTAGTAGTTTCGGTATTTATTACCAATAATTTTTAAGCCTAACTAAGAATATAAACGAAGCTGGGGGCACTTCAATCGACTTTATTATATTTATTTCTCATGTATTGTCCATGACAGTAAGAAGTCGTTGGATGCGGAAGCGGAGGACCGTATACTGTGGAAGGCATTGGGAAAGGTCTATGTCCAGCAGTGACCAGACAAGGGCTGTTGATGTACGCAAAGAGTTTTACATTTTTAATGGCGATAGTTTTCATATTTGTATTCAAGTTACAGACTGAAATGTATAAAGACCTAAGAATGAAAGCTACTGATTTCAATGTTTCATTAAAAAGTTGCAAGTTGAAACATTGTAGAAAGAAATCAAATAAGAGATCGTCGTGTGAACCACAAACATGTCCGATTTAAATGAAATTAGACGCTATAAGATGGTGAAATGATAACAATGCGATGTGAAATAAAGACAATGTGATTGATTTTTTATATTGTATTTATTGATAGTGAAAATGAGAGTAGAAAATATCTCATACCCACGGTGTAAGAAGATACTGTTTAAACGCCGTTTGATTTCTCAGAAATGTGAGCTCTACGTGCAAACTCAATCATTATCTCGGGAATGTCGTAACATCGGGAACTATTGACTAGAATTGATAAATTCTTTTCGTATCGAATAGTCCAATTATCGAGGAAGATTATAGGCTAATAATATCACGCTACGTCCAATGGGAGCGGAGCATTTATTAAAAGTATTGCAAAAACCCTCACGCGATAAGAGTCGCGTACACGAGTATTTTAAAATATATCGACCGTTTACTGGACATTTAATTTCTTACAGTTAAATATTTCGTGTAGCTTTATTATACCTAAAAAATATAAGTAATTTAGATCATAGAATAATCAAGTCGAATAATAAAAGCAAATATGTTAAAACGACTGTGCAAAGAATCTCGACGTTAACAAGTGAAAATGTGTGTCTCAGGACAAAAGCTGCAGCTTGGCATAAATCCTCGCTCCGGCTGAAGTGTGAACAAACAAACCGTGCCTTGTGCGCGTCTACGTGAATTCACTTTAAATCTTGTACTTCATATCTTTTCAAATTTCTTACATGCAACTTAATTTGAATACAAAACTTACTACCAATTAAATATAAGTATTTGGTAGTTATATAAACTAAAGGCCTTCCTCTGGTGTCCGTTATATGACTATGAGTAGGCGAGGTGAAAATCCCAATCATGTCTAATTTAATTTGATCGAATTATATACGTGATATATTTGTAAAAATTGTGTATGTATTCTAAAGATTTCTTTAATAAAATTACTTACTTCTTAAAGTATGAAAAAAAATTAAAATCCAACGTATTATTTTAATAAAAATTAAATGTAGTTATATTTTAAAACAATCCCGACTAGGAGTTTGTCTCTGACGCTTTTTTGTAACACTGACCTAAAAAGGTTTTATTGTGCACCGTCACCACGCGACTTGGCAACACCGATGTAAAGGTTCAACTTAAATATTCAATTGTTTTATATTTTTAACTCACAGCGCACTTGTTCTGTCCGTTATATGTTTTCTTTGTTAAATATTGGATGTAATCTTACTATCATTATGTATGTTAAAGTTGAGATGATATGTTGTTACATGTCACCAGAATAGCTGAACGGATTTCGCGAAAAGACTAATAAGAACATAGTCTGGAAGAATCTACAGATAGCTAATTACTTTTAGGTTTGCTCGATATATAGGTACGTTACGTTAAATATATTAAAAAAAACATATCTTATGTCCACGGCAGTGAAAAATAGCGTCTCATATGATCCAATCTTATATCACCAATATTTAATATTATGTATATTATAATCTCACAAATATGCGACATTAAACGCAGAGCCTTTATATTGCTTCTTTGTAAATGGCTGATATGTACAAGTTATATGTAAACACAAAAAAATATCTAAGAACTAGAAGCCATACAAAGTATTACAACATACCTACGTACGTACTCGTACATAATCGGTAAGTATATAGAGGGTTTACAAATTGAATTTATTTACTTTTACATTCCATTTCTAATTATTGTAATAACATTGATCACACAATAAACATCTAAATATTTTAGTTTACTCATAATTCGTAGTTTTCATTTGGACTCGAAGTGAGCGTGCTACTTTCAACGAAATGTTTTAAGCCGTCCAAAGAATTATAACTTCAAAAATATTTAATTTAGCATCCGGTCCGGTCATCGCGGACGCATACCAACTGGAGCTTTATTAATGTACCTCTCCAACATGGATGCATTCGTAAATCTTTTCATAAATTCAAAAGTTCGAGATTCAAAGCTCCGGTATTTACAATCGGGCCCGGCTTTTCATTCATAGTGCTCGTTCGCGCTCGAGCCTGCGGAAAAAGAACGAACGCGTCGCTCGCTACACTTCCAAGAGTAAATATTTAGAAAGATTTTCGTCAGTATTTACTATGGACTATAAAAAATTGTCTCAACTCTGGTATGCTAAATAGAGATAAGGATTACTATGTCTCACGGTGTCTGTTTCGCTGTATTTGGAAAACAGAATTATTAATGGAAACAGAAAATTTTAATGATGGTTTAGAATTAGATGAGAAGAGTTTTTTTTTTTAGTTAAAATATTAGCAAATTTTTGTTAATTTACTACCATTTCTCTTGCCACTCCAACTAAGCCTTAGATGTCGTCCATGATAAAAGTCGAATTGCGGAATTCGAACTCTCGACTAGGTGATCGGAAATCCGTGGCCTTAACCATTAGACTATTGGCGCTTGTTTGTGAAAAGTTTGCGATCATAAATCAAAAGTTGATTTGTTTTTAGTTCCTAAACACATAACATCTTTACATACAATATTGCTAATTATCTCAAACTTGTTTTGATGTCTGTACACGTAGTGACTAATCACTACGTATGCAGACACTACTACGGACGCTGTCGGACACTACACTCTAAAGCGTATTGTCTGAAAGGTCTAGTTTCATGTTATCAAACGACGTTAGCTTGCCTCGCTTCCGAGTCACGTCCATTATGCAAATCAGTTGACTTTATAAACACGCTCCTTTTAAATAGATAAGGGAAATCTCTTTGATCCCACCGTTCAACTATTTTACGTAAGCATATATCCACTCGGTATTTAGTTGTGCTAAATTATATAGTGTGGGTATTTTATTTACAAATTGAATAACAATAATATTTTAATTTTAATGTTACCAATTACTTTCTAAGATTTTTTGAAATGTCTAAATTCTCACTTATATTACAATATCTTCTGCTAAAAATTTGTCTGTTGTTAGTAAACTGTTATCAGGTTTTATATGATAATGATAATAAATGATATTGCTCGGAAACGTCTGCTTCTAAAGTCTAATTAATTTCCTGTAAATTCCCAAGCGCAAGTTATAGTCGTAATAAAATAGTGGAGAAGGCCAGCGTCTGAGAATACCTCACGACGGGAAGCAAAGCCTTTTTAATTTTAATTATTCCAACCGTTGAAAATTCTTATTCCAGTAGGAAAATTAAGCGATCTTTTCATATTACTTAAGGGAACATTTTTAGAATTAACCATCAAATGAATAGAATACTAATTTTCACATGGAAAAGACTTTCTGATAAATATAAAGGGATATAAAGTTTTGACAGAACTCAAAATGACATTTCTAATCTATAACTTAAACATGTTCTCTGGATGAGGTATTTTTTTTTAAATGTAATGTTTGGTGACGTAATGTCGACGCGATATTAAATGCCGTCTTCCCTTGGGGAGCCTTAAAGGGTTTCCAAACGGTTTTCCTTTCAATGCAAAATGTATGCACGATTGGCGACGGCGGGAGGAGGCCGTACCATGTTAGTTTAAGGAATATCAAATTGCCTTGAAAATGTCACCTAAAATCGTGTAGGTACGTCGCTTTTTTTTTTAATCACAGGAAAATTAAATATCGTACGAATTCAAATTGATGCGTTTATTATTGTCTCGTAGACTTTATTGTCTGCTATTTTCTTAGCAGCTTATAAATAATCTTGGGCTGACTAGAACTAATGATAGTGCATCTTTTTTTGTTTTTTTTGTTGACAGGGGGAAATCTTCGAAAGATACCCTGCCTTCTGGGGGGAAGACAGTGTTATGTAGGGTTCGACGTACTAAAACCCCCGGTGGCCATCGTCGAGTGCAACTGATGAGGGTTCTGGGATCTCCGAGGAACGCAACCCTCAGCACTTTTACGCATGGACAGTCCCACCGTGCTCTTCAGTAATAATAAGGCGATAAAGGACCACACTATGTCGCCTTCTTCTCGAGATAATGATAGTGCACCTAACAATAAAATTTGAATTATAAACCTGGTCAAATTAAAAACAGGCGGCTTACACGATTTACCGGTGACAAATAGATCACGACATTGTTGTCACGTATGTCTAGTTCGAACTACAATTGCTTTCGCTGTTCAACACGTAAATATGTAGCAGTTATCGTGATTGATCTTAGTTTTTCATTGATTTTATTTCGATTTTATTTACATGTTACTTCTAGCTTGAGGATTGTTGTGCCTTTAAAAAATCATAGGATATCCGTATAGGGTGTGTACAAGATTGAGAGATTATTTATTTTAACGTTCTATTTAGCGTTTAAAAATGGCAACGACAAGATGCGTTTGCGTTTCTTTACCTACTTGTCTTAGTTCGTAAAGCGGCAGGCTGTGACGTAAATGGTAAGATGTAACATATCACCTTTAAAACCTTAACATTCTCTTGAAATGAAATGAAATGAAATGTCTCGGAAGACTTTAATGTTGGAAAAATTTATTTTCCTATGGTAACTTTTTTATGTGGTGGATCGCATATTGTGGAAAACATTGGCCTATGTGAAGCAGTGGGCAGACTGATGATGATGTTGAAACGGTAAACGAATTATTTACATTATTCTACATTTTTGCAAAAAGTCGTCTACAATCAGCCTTATGGCGAAATAAATCGTTACCT
Organism: Papilio gigon; assembly: GCA_027563995.1. Classification (NCBI taxonomy): domain Eukaryota; kingdom Metazoa; phylum Arthropoda; class Insecta; order Lepidoptera; family Papilionidae; genus Papilio; species Papilio gigon. The sequence continues at coordinate 3,015,739 of JAODUI010000023.1, forward strand.
AGAACAGATGTGCTTCCACTATCGCCATTTTGAATATGTTATTGAGTGTATAATTTATGTTAATTTTCACTCGTATTCAGATATCATTGTAATTCAATTGTTTTTTTTTTTGCATTATTTTATCCGGGCACTGAGATGACAGCGAACGATGTCATTACACGCGTGTATCGGAAGATGAAATATGTAGGAATAAATGTATATGATGATTTAAAAATCAATTCGAGTCAGTGAAAACATTATTACACGAACGATGTAAAATTGTTAGAATTACACGGATGATGTAGCAAGCAGTCGTGTAAGACGACTTAAACCGAACGGCCCGGAACGGAGTACGGGCTAATCGTTGTACATTAGAGACAACGCACCGTGGCTATGTCGTTTGTACCAAAAACTATGTCATTACAGTCCGTGAAACATGGCTGTGCAATGACAGAATAAAAAGTCACACATATGCAGAGAAGTATATTAATTTTGGTTCGTCGGTTCTAATCTTTAGTCTCGGAGATGTATTACTTGTTTCTAAAGAAAGATAGTAAGAAAGTCACATCATTCCAATCATCCTTCCAGACGTAAGAGTCAAATAAAGAACACCACAATTAATATGTGCTTTTTAAACGCTGATAGTTTTCAGTCAATGAACACAATAGTCCGTTATCTTTAAGTGCAGTACTTATTGTACAACATCTTTGTTCATTTCCTTTAAAACAATTTGTGCTGTTTCATTTCGTTTAAAATAATTAGTAGCAATAAGATACACTATTCCTGTTAATGAAACGGTTGCCTCAGTTATTATGCACAGGTGCAGAGGATGCAGTAAGATTTGTTTGAATATTGCAGACCGCCCCGGGCGCTGCGTCGTCGCTTGGAGATGTTAGTTGCTTTGTATGATGTTTTCTATATTTAGGTACATATTACATTATAGTTGGTAGAACAGTTTACCAAGATTTCTTTGTAAAAAATCACATGTTCTAAGACAATTTTTTCTAAGACAAAGCATATATCTATTTCTGTATTATGGCTTCATTACTATCGAAGTACCAATAAAGTATATTCAGATAATCATGGGTGTCAGTAAGCATTAGGGTTGACACACATTCGTTAACTTCTCGTCAACACGCAACCGCTCCGCCTCGCAATCACCGAGGAGTTCACTCGCCGTCACCTCCTATTCCTTGCTGATACGTCAATCTTAGTTGCACGGGTCGACCTGGCGTGGTCAGCGTAACGTCAGCAAGACGACGCCCCTGTCGGTTCACGGCAAGTTAAAGATTTCTCTTTGTAACTGTTTCAAAAGTAAAGAGAATAATTTATTTAACAGATCTCTTTCTTCTACTAGATATAAGAAAGCTAGTTGCTCATGATTTAATTAACAAACATATTTTATTAAAACTATTCTCTTGATTGTGTAGTTACCATCGTGCCCTCGGGAATTACTTCCTAACGAATCACCCACATGAGAAATTACTTTTGCCGTTGCCGTTTTTGTTCGAGTTAGGAAATTTTGTAATTTTCATTAAATCTATTCCACGACTGACTTCTTGTGCGGTTTTAAGGTCTTAAAATTCTCTCAAGACTGTTTTTCTCAATATACTCACCCCTAATAATTCATTTGCTTGTGTTTTACTATGTTAATTTATTTTAAGTCGTAATCATAAATCTAACCTAGACCCTGGCCACCCAATTTCTTCATAAACGTCATCTGTTTGTTTCCGGTGCCCAAATACTTTTAGACAAATATTGTTTCCTAGTGGTTTCAATGGTGTAAATTCAAAATATGATTGCGATAGTTTATCAAGTTTCTATCTGTTCATTCGCTGAACGCATAATAGGCAGTAATTATGCTTGCAATGCTTCACATACCATATACGGCGTACATGGTAATGCGGCTCGTCTTATAGCTATTCCGAGGGAACTGCGATGTTGGTGCAATAGGGAAGTGTAAAGTGCAAATGGGACAGACAGATGGGAACAAGATTGTTTATTAGCGCATGTCTGCACTACAATAGAGTACTAAAATAGAAAACGGCACGTTGTCGCCGGATTCGGCCGATTGCCAACTATTGTTGTGGTTCGTGTGCGGACGCAGAGGGAATTGGATTAAAACGTACATGGTTCTGATCAAACTTTTACTTTGTTGATAAAAATCTGGTGTTAAATTATTTATCAGAAAACTATTTCTTTGACATCATGTACATCTATGCATATATAATCTAATATAGATTATTATTATATATCTAGATCGATATGTAATCTATAGATAGCTAATTCAGAGCATAAATTGAGGCGAAAAAATGTCCCCGGATGACAATTGTTACGGTAAATTTCCTCACTGTTTTCATAACTTGAATGTTATACTTCATCTATAGGTAAAATATCCATCTATAGTTATTTTAAGTTATTTAAAAAATCTTAAAAGAAACGAAACAGGACGAAATTTTTAGGTTAAGTGTAGTGAGGTTAGAGTGCGTCTATGAACGTCAGCGCCGATAACTCTATCAGAAGCAATCACCTGTGCTCTTAACACTAATGCACCACTTTTATAGGTAAAAGGCTTTTAACCTGCCTTCACCTTCATACAGTATGTTCTACTTTGTTCTTAATACAATAGTCTATGGGGAACAATATTCTGTCAATGACACTCATATTTACATCTCTGGTGATATCCCTTTTTTACTTTTAACAATACTAATAAGGTACTATGATAAATCTTTGAGATTGGAACTCTAACGGGGGCGTTTCTTAGACTTCGTTACGTAATACTGCTTAATAACTGAAGCTAACCTTAATGAATAAGTCCGTTTTCAACAATGTATTTTTAGTATTACCAGATGAATGATTGTGAATATTATAGTTGTTAATAAAATGTTATTCTACCAACATAACTAACTAATAAATTACGTCGCTTACAACTTGAACTAATGCGTACCGACGTGTATCCAAATGAGTTAATTTAGCCGAGACACTGATTAATTGATATAAGTGTGATAAAAAAAAATTACTTGTAATTTATTTAAATTTATTTTTTATCGCAAAATAAAACTGTTTGATTTTTTTGTCAAATAAAAATTCTTATTGCGATGTTAAGTTATTGAATTATTTAACATTCTTTAACCGTTATATTAGTTGGGGAATTTTTGTTTTATTTACCCAATGCGTTCAATATTTTAAAATTACATCAACATAGTTATTTCTGTATGCTGTCACTATCTGATGTATTCATTTTACGACTTCAGTCAAAAAAACAGACCACAATCGTAAAAGACACTGTTTACAAAAATATCTGCGAATCTAAAAGGATAACAAGATCGCTTCTCAGTAGTTGAATGTTTAGTCTGGTCGTGACGCTCAAACTATGTACAGTGCTGTTCAATTTATAAAGAAACGATGCGTGAAATACAACTAAGGTTATCGAAGATCGAAGGAAAGCCTCCTCCTTCATAGTAATAGTTCTGCGAGGATTCCCAAAGAAAGGGTTGTTTTAGTCGGTATGAGTGTCATATTAAGATAGGTGACTCGAACCTGACACTCCGAATATGACATCACGTCTGACTCGGGAGTGGACTCAATAGACAATCATATGCCAAGACCTGTGCTTCCTTATAACATATAACATATTCGCCACAACATTTGCTGCACCACAATTTATTATTGTTGGCGAAATAAAATAAATTGCGATAGACGTCCTCGGCGCCACATGGGCCCCGATCTCCGTGGGAAACGCGGTAAATAGATTCCATTAGTTTAATGCCTCCGAAGTCAACGTCTGGACTAATTTGTTTTAGGTTTACACATGCGCCGTGTTCATTTATTTAGCTTAACGTACTCGTGTTTTTATACTAGCAATTTGTTTCTGACCTCTGATCATCTCTCTATATAAAGGTTATACAAAATACATTGAAACTGAAATAGATTGATTTAGTTCTACTTAAAATGGTTTCAGAATGCGAATGTAAAATGTGAAATAAACAAAATAAACACGTAGCGTTACATCGAACTAGAAGTTCAATCGTTAGTCAAACTGCCGATGCCGTACTTTGCTGCAAAAAGCTTATGTCAGCTTCAATACATGCACACTGCGTCGAAAGCAATTCACTGCATTTAGGATGGCTCTATATAGAAAGCTCAGCCAACGAATTGGATTTCAATTTTGGAGAGCTTTGTTACTGTGAATCATGAGCTTTTAGCTTTGAGACGTGTTTTTTGAATTCTCGAATTACACGTAGCTTACCGTCGCACTTATAATAGTTAAAAAGTAACTAAAGGAGACCCTGAGTGTAGATTTTGATATTAAACCGAAACTACAGAGGATGACGACTGTGAGTGCCGGAGAGATCTTCACGTCTTATGTCGTGGGTAAGGTAAACAACATGATGTAGAACTGATGACATTGCGAATGCAGTCGCGTAACAAGAGTAGATTGGTTCGCTTTGTAACGCTTAGCACGATGACGCGCGTTTAATGAAGGAATCGCGTGGGCGCCGCGCGTTTGTACGGCCCGGCCGCACAGTACTGCGCTCGCAATTTGTTTTGTAAGCACAATGATTTGTGGTTTTGTGTACGATTCTACTATTGACGCAGTTATTTGTTAATTGCAATTATATACTGTGTGGCATTGTCAAAAAAATAGACAGTACGAAATAGTATATTGATGACTACATATTGCCCTCGACTTCTCAGCCGTTCTAGAGTTACTTAATTACAAACCTACATCATGTCGAACTATTGTTTTATTATGTATGGTAATTTTTTTTGTTGTAATTTCTTTTAATGAATAATAAAATGATTGTATATAGAAGATAACGAATACCCAAGTTTAGTATGTCATCTAACGTTGATGATCAATTCAAGTCACATTTCTAAAGTTACAAAGTTGCTAACGACACAATTTGACTCCGACATGTGACCAATTGCAACTTGATACGGCAATAATCGTTAACGGGCCTTAAGTGACTGTCAGACGAACTTCTTTCTATTTTGTTGCACAACTGTTTAATTATTTTTTTTTATTTAAAAAGACAAAAGACAAATTTCTGCAAACATGTTTTGTGTTATTTGGCTTTTAATTCGTATTAATTAATCGAATTGTATGTTTATTTAGTACTGCGTAAACTGTACATTTTATTTTACATTCACATATATACCTTTGTATGAAGTCTTTCATACAATTTTACGTTAAATTGAGAGTCGTTTATCGAAATGTTATTTAGTCTTGTAAAACAATACTGAACAAATTTACCCATACAGAAAATCTATTAAAATAGAACTGCAGAGAAAAAAAATACATTTTTTTTCGTTTAAGAATGTTATTGGGAAATTAAATTAGCAAAAACTATCCTTTTGCACTGTGTAATTTCGTATTTAGTTGATGTACATTTTGATAATACGGGTGTAGATTTGTTCCAAGAAGGTCTTGATTTGAATTCATTTAAATTTCCAGCGCAGCTTAAGTGACTATCGCGAGGTCGCGTATTCCTGGGACACGGCTTATGGCGCACTTACCACTGTTGTAGCTAATCCTTTGACGTAATAAACCTGTCCCGCGGCCTGTCGTTTTGCAATCCAATGTGCGCGCCAACAATCATATCACTTTCGAGGAAGATGGTATCGCCCTTCTCAGTAATGAAGTGATTTAACTGGGAACGAATCAGTTTATTTCTTCGAAATCACGTTTTATGTTCAAAAACGTTTTGTTTGTTTATTTACCTTAGTTCATTGTTTAAATTGTAGTTGTATTAATATATATGATAGAGTTGAAAATTCAATAACTTAGAGAAATTAGTATAATTAAACTTTTGTTAAGACCTTTTATAGAGAATGCAAAACTGTTGAATATTCTTTGATTAATGCAGAGAGCAGTTGCTTGTAGAAGTAATGTAATTTAGAAGTTGACTTCATAATTTTATAATTTATGAATAAAACTCTGACTTCATTTGTTTTTATTCTTTGCCAGAATTATTGTTATTTAATTAATTTTTGTTATTTAATTAATACTTCCTGTAACCATTCTAAGTAAGCTCAAAAATACTTGTGTTAGGATATGATTCGTGATAAATGGTGGGATTCGAACGCACGACCGCTGAATCGGTAGTCAGTACCCTAGACTATTATACTATTAGCGTTTCAATATTATCACTATTTAACTGAATACATTTATAAGTAGGGTAATTTGTAACAGTTAGTTATTTTTGCACACCTCGTCCGCAATGCGGTCGTATGCAAATGTCTCAAATTAATCATGTCCTTACTTCTCTTATATTAACATATACCACGGGACTTTCCTGTGTATCTTTATGTTAATACATTAAATTAAAAATTTTAATATTGCTGCATATTTCTAAATACCGCACGGGAACTCGTAGTAATTCAATTTTACTCATTACATAAATAGTAAACAAAAAAGCAAAGGTAAATAGTGTTTTAAAGACCATTTAAATCGTAATAGACGTCTAAGGCGAGTACGAAGTGGTCCGCGCGAGCTGGGACACCAACAAATGCGGACCTCGCACCGCCATCACTCGCAATCAGTCGGAAGGCGAACTGATTGCTCCCGGCCGACGGCCCGAATGGCCCACGATAAACTAAGGAACTAGCTTCTTATTCTTTTTCGAAACATGTCTTGCGAGCGAGTACTAGCTATTGGGAACATTATTTTATAAGGGTTAATAATTTTACCAAACAGAATGTTAGCTTTTGTTACATTGTATGTTGCTTAAATGTTAGTGACATATCTTTTAAAAAAACATCATTTTCATCATAACGACGTAAGTTTCGACTGTTCTTTCAAAAATAAGTAAAGAGTTTTTTTTCAGTTTATTGTTTATACAAAATACAAAATTTAAGAGAGAAAATATATTACAAGAAATGAACATAAACGACGCAAAAATTATGTGACAGCCAATTTTTAAAAGTAAAAAAAAAAATATTTTTTTACTTATGGAAACTGCTTGGACAAAAGTAAAGAAAATATTTATAATGCACCGTTTGTATTGGAACGATAGATTACGGTTTAAACTATATTTTACTATAATTTATTTTAATAACACAATATAATGAACAACTAGCGTGATCTTGTCACTCAACCTGTCAAACGTCAAAAGTAACCTCATCCACTAGTCATAGACTAATAACACAGACTAAATAACTTTTAAGAACACAGAATATACTATTATTAAATGACTTACATATTCATATTTTTATATCTACACATTAATATGATTACAAATTTATTAAACTCACTACACACAATTAGTGTCAACTGTGCGCACCGCAAAGGAGTGGAATAAGTTACCGGCTTCAGTGTTTCCGTCCAAGTACGATTTGGGGCCCTTCAAGAGTAGAGTGAATAGGCACTTACTAAACTAGCACGTACCATATTCCGACCACATCGTCACTTGGCATCGGGTGGGATCGTGGTCAGGCGTTAGTTTACAATTCAAAAAAAACTGTACAGTTAGAACTGAAGGTGTGAAGCGGGCTTTAAATACAAAGGGGGTGATAACTGCAAAATCTTTAACGAAAGCTTAAAGAGTGTTAACAGAGGAAATGCAGACGGAGTTAAGTATGTGATTTAGTTCGGCGCGGGGTGTTCAGAAGTTGTACGTGACTAAGAGATTAGAGCAGTCGTTTTATATTTTTAATTCTTCTTACAAATTTCTACCAGACTAGTATGGTTAATCTTTTTCTTTATAATGTACAAAATATTGCTTTTTTATTTATAGTAATGTAATAAATAGAAAAGTTTTATATGTTAGAACTGACTGTAACAACATTTTCAGTAGTAAATAAAAACCTTTTTATAACTTGTATACACTACACTTTATAAGAAAGTTTGGATGGATTATGTGAATAACATGACAGCTGATAGAGATCTATAGAAAAATAAATAAAAAAAAAATTAAGTGAATTAGTTAATTAATTAACTATTTAATTGTTTTCATTCTTGTTAAATCAAAACTTTATTTAAAAAAAAATCTTTCATTGTTATACAGATTAGCATAATTTTGTGCAAGCTTTGGCTCCTGAACTAGGTTGTGCTGCTTTAGGAGCCAAGTAATTCATACTGTACCGATAGAACGTAAAGAAAGCTAATACAAGGACATTGAATGTGGTGTGATATAAATGAAAGAAAATCTACGTAGTAAAAGAAGGTTTGTAAAAGTAACGTAATTGTTCCAAAGAATCGATCAGCCTCCCTCCGCCGATTCGTACATTTAAGGCGAATAAAGTTTTGTACCCGGGAACCATTAAGGAGATTTACATAAGCTTCCTGCTGTCGGTGAAACTTCGCGAAATGGGTGATTAACTTCTAATTTATAAGGGTTCATTAACATTGTTGCGAGATGGCGAAAAAGAAAGTAAAGCTTGTTTATCCGGCATTTGTTTATAACCGCGTTGATGGAGACTTGGTGCAGCTATTAGTCGATATTTAACAGACGTTTCTTCAAGGTGTACGTGTAAATATTTAAGTGTAATTATGTCTTTAATGTTACCGAAAATAATACCTGACTCATATTAAACTCGTCTGAATTAAATTATAATCGTTACCGAGTTTTTGTTGTTAAAAAAATAAATAACAAGGCAATGTACGTCTGACGTGTTTACTGCGAAGAGAAACATCGCGATGCCTGAACATGTCGACTAAATTCAAAGATGTAAAGTTAGTATGGTTGACTATAGCCTAGTAACACCTTATTTAGAGTTGGATGAGTGCATTTCAGTGGGGATATATAGTGAGCGGATGATGCTTCCAACTTGATCTGTTCAACGTCTTGTGTTACGTCGTTAAGTTGAACTGTTTAATTTTTTTAATTCATAAACAATGGGAATACTCTCGCCATTTTGTATTTAAATGTCTTAAACTTAAATTATACAATAAATATTTACTTTTCCGTGTATTTTAGAGTGTAATGTAACAATAATGTATGTAAGTTCCTTATTATGGGCATATATCTACTATAAACAATGTTAAAAGTCAATACGTGTTTTGGTTTAAACAAAAACAAGAGTGTTGCATTGTTCGCGAGTTGTTTTGAACGAGCTATTGTAAATAGACGCCGCGTGCTTTCTCCGCGAAAACAAAGTTAGTACTGAGTAGTAAACAACATCAGATTTCATGCACTAATAAGTTGTTGAGATGAATTAAATATTTATTAGAATGTGAAGATTATTTTTCTTAATATACTGCATTAACCAGTACGACTTAAGGTCCTTCAAGAAGCGGGCGTATCTCTTAGTCACTATAGTGAGGGTAGAAGCTAGTTTCTCAATTCTCCGTCAGTTATCGATCGTCCTTCGACCCCTATCAATAAGAGGACCGCACGAGGCACAGAGCATAAATCAAGATCAGTGCGACACGGTCTGTACGCGCACGACCACTTTACAATATTGCACGCACATAAAATCAATGATGCTTAATTTCAACCCCAATTGACATTTGGCATTGTCAAACTTAACAGCTATGCAAGGTTTACTTTATAGATGTATAATCTATAAATAAAGTATCATATCCATAGAACATCAGACGATATAAAAAAATCATTTGTTATTCTACAACACGCATGCATTTTCGGTACACGAAGAAAAAATCGAATATCATAGGCGTATCCATGCTTTGATATCTTAGTTTCAATTGACGATGGTATATAAATAAATCAAACCTCCTTTTTAATGTCTAGGAGCCGTAAAAAAGAAGGTAATTTTGAAACAAATCTAAAATTAAAATAACCGTCGTCACCTCTACGTCGGTAGGACGTTAAGTTGGTCTTTGATCTGCCATCACCCTTGGAATGGACGTAACTTTGAAGATTATTCTAGTTCCCGTACTTATCAAACCTCACACGAACTTACATCTACATAATTGTTAAAAAGTTGTTATAACTTGAAATTGTTTTAATTTGTCTGAAAGAATGTTGTGTGTATTCATCATTTTACTATTTTTTTTTATATGCGTGACTGTTAGCGTAAGTTGTATGAAAGGGTAACATAGACCGTGTCAACCTTCATAGGGAACAGGGCAGGTTCATGTTTCCACTGTAACCTGCTTGATTTTTACTAGGCAAGTTGATTTATATTGTTCTGCGGAGTGTAATGGGAGGAGGTACAGTCAAGGTTACCTTTTGATTCTTTGACTATATTAGTTTTTCAATTAGATTGATAAAGCTAAATCGAGCGACGTCTTACGAACTGTTAACATCCGGTTTACCGTTTGAAGAGCTATGTTTGGATTCTCAAAATAATTTCTGGTAACGACCAAAACAGTATTAGGAACTTTGAAAACATCAAACCACTTAATGCTTTTAGGTATGTTGAGGAACGTTCAATGCTTAAAAGCGTTTCCGCTTGACCAATTTAAAGGAAAGTCATAAATAAAATTAGGGAAATTCTCGACAGAATTGCTCCCAAGGTTTAATTGTTTGCGGTAATACGAAATGGGGGCGTTGATTTTACATTGTTGGAATTCTGAAACTTTTAGCGATTGCAAATGTTATTATGGTTATTAGATTTAATTGAGGTAACAAATGGACAAAGTTCTTTTTTACTGCTGTTTATAATTCTGTTATAGCGATAAAATTTTAAAGTAATTTATTTATCGTTGTTACAGGTGATACACAAGATGGCGCTTCGACTCGGCAGGGTGCTGCTGCTGCCGCTACAAACAGATACGACGTAAATACCGTGTTTGTAAAATTCAACACTTACACCAAGCCTACAATAACAACTAAAGTTAGTGACGTACCAATACAAAGACATAACAATGAATCTAAAGATAATCCCGTTTATTCTTACGTGGAACATCTTACTGACCGCAGCGAAGCGAGACTCCTTCGAAGATGAAGACTCTATAAGAGCAAAGGAACTCAGAAACAAAGAAAACAATCGTAATCGAACCACCTTTAATGGTACCTTGACAGATATACCTGAGAGACGATACTTAAGACATAGAAATAGTTCGAGATACCGCGGCGACAGGCGAAGATTTTGGGAACGAGAACATGAAATAAGACGCGAAAGAAGAAAAGGATCAGAGGGACATTCGTCTGAAGAGTTCCCTGGATTTAACCGAACATACCCTTACAACTTGAGGAATGATGATAAACCCCGAAGACCAGAGAAACATTGGAATAAAAGCAGCATGGAAAGAATGACAAGCGAGAGAAGGAAAGTATTGAATCAAAGCAAGCCGGACAGATCTCATCCTATCCCAGCAAAGGAGAATACGACGAGGATGAAGGCGAAAGTAACTAATAAATGGCAAAACAACGGTTACATACCGTACCCCCAGCCGAGGGAGAAGAAACCGAATATAATTTTGATATTGACCGATGACCAAGATGTAGAGTTGGGCAGTTTGAATTTTATGCCGCGGACGATGAAGGCGATAAGAAGTGCTGGAGCAGAGTTTCGACATGCCTACACAACTACGCCTATGTGCTGCCCGTCAAGGTACTTATTGTTCAATATTGAACATGATTTACTTTGACCCATCATAATTTATTTTCGTTTTTTTTACATGTGTTGACATTTTCTTAGGAGTTCTCTTCTTACGGGCGTATACATCCACAACCACAATGTATACACGAACAACGACAACTGCTCGTCGCCGATGTGGCAGGCCACGCACGAGACCAACACATTCGCCACCTACCTCTCCAACGCCGGTTACCGCACTGGTAAGTTTCTGTACAATATTTGTGCAACAAAAGGATGGTCCTTCGAGCCGTTCTCAAATATAAAGTACCCAGAAGTTGTATGACATAAAGACATGGTATTAGTATGTTCATTATAAAAGTTAAGTAGATATATATTTTCATTAGTTAATCATTTACTGTTTATCAAATGTACAATTTAAGCGTCACAAAAAAAATTACCATCATCAGTATGTGGTAGTCGGTTTAGCAATTCATTTCTTTTATAAAACGTATAACGGAATAAAAGATGACGGGTATTAGAAAACGTCGGTTTCCCCGCTCGTTATTTAGTGATTATAATGAATTAGTCCGCGTCACCGGCCCGACTGGAAGTGTCGGTTACTACAGATCGCCATGTCGCAGAAAACAAACAGCTATCCAGTTGGTCCGGTAGCATTAACATTTGAAAGAGACGTTGGGTATTTACACATTCCACTCTACTAGACAGTTTGTCAATGTATGTCATATCTAATCACCGATTGACGAGTACGAAAGTTGGAAATGTAAATGCACATTAAATGCGCAATTAATGTCATTAGAATGGCTGATGAGGACACCAATATTTGTCATAAATAAAAAATATATATTTTGTTTACTATCTTACTATTGTTCATTATTAAGTTTCAGTAGCAATAGAATCCACTTAATTAAGATAAAGATCAGACGACACTGTACATGGAGTCGATGTTAAAGGTATTTCAAAACAAAACTAAAGATTATTCGTTACTACGAAATGATAACTTCGTGACAGTGTTAATAACCATGTCAATAGTTACCATCTAAGAATGCACTACACCTGGTAGAACCAGCGACGCTCGCTGAATACCTGCCAGACATCAATCCTTGTTATCGAATCAATCTATATAGTTACAATGGACACGTCTAGAATTTAGATAGTCAAAGTGCCTGTTTATATTCTAGGCTATTACATACTAGATAGATAAACCTCGAGACAATCGCGACCCATACAAAAAATAATTGCACCATATTTCTAATCCGATCATATAATTCTCTTTGGAGAAGGTCGTCAAAAGTAAACGTTTTAAAATCACGATGACGACTAAAAATAGAAAATAAAACAAGAAATAACTTGCATATATATATAATGTCAAACATATACAATAAATAAATTAATGACATCACCGAATAACATACGTAATTCCTCACCTGTCGGGATCGAATTATTTATTCAGCAGTGATTACTGCGTGCTCCATTGGGTCATCAATTTCGCGGAAAACATTTTATTGCACAGTCAATTCTAATTTCAAGAGCGTACTCAACTTTTTTTTCTTTTAACTATACATTTTTGTATACTCAATAGCTATGCCTTGAGATTCTGTGTTATTTAGAAGTCTACACCATTGGATAAAAATGTATGTAATGCTTTGTCTTTTAAAAAGAATCACAAGGATGACAGGTCACAGGTCTTTCGGCAGTGTGAGACCACGGCAGATGTGATGATAATGATGATGATGACAAGTCAAAGTGACAAGATGCGCAGTTTTAAACTAATAAAGTCCGAATTTAGAAACGACTCATTTGACGTTTCCTTTTTGTCCGGTTCCATGTTGTCATAATCTATTCTAAGATTTTAGTCACGATGGTTTTATAGCGCGCTTTGGTCGGCTTGAGTTGGATACTGTGTGTAGATGTGTGTATGGGAGATGTAATACCTTGGAGGAGCGTTGAACGCTTATCCGTCGGATACCGGGTTTAATGACGCAATAAGGTCAGGAATGCCGCCTGACTCACAATCGGCTGGCGTTCAACTTCGGTACCCCCGCCCCGGGTATTGTGCGAGAGTTATGAAATACTTCGTCTAGATCTAAAGAGATACCGCTTCTAAAATATCATGCTCTATCTTATATGATACTTGTGCTTTAAAAAAATGGTTTGGAAATAAATTGCAATATAAAATAGTATAAGTTTAAATTCTTAATTATTGTTTGGAGTGTTTTTAATTATAGAGAACAAGATGTTTAACATTCTTCCAGATTGATTATCTCTGCATTTTACAACAACAAATAAAAACATTATTATATCAACTGTTGTTAAAAATTAAACATTAGTATAATTACAATTCATTAAAACTTATCCCAATTTAGTTCAAACTTCCTGTAATAAGCGACTAACTCTTAATCTCTACGCTATAATTTAATAAAGTTTGAAAACTCTCGCTGCAACTTTATTGTATACATCGGCATGATTAAAAACTAAATTGACATTGTCTATGCTTCGTTCGGGACGAGATAAAACTTCATCTATTTTATAAGTCCTATAAAATCCCTCCGTCGTCACATCCATCCGTACAAAGGAACTGGCTATAAGTCAATAAAAACGACATAGCCGACACATAGATTGGTGCAAATGGCGCGCAAGATTTGTTCTAAACATCGTAGTGATGCGAAGCGTGGGCGCACGTGGGCTACCGGACGACGGTGATTACGACTCTGGCCAAGCCAGAGGTGTAGATGGAACTGTCCTTGCGGGTATTTGGGGAGACGATTGGGCGGTAACCGGCGACCATCCGGGCGACGTGCGAATGCGGCGTCGTGATTTGTCCGGTCGCGTTGTTTGAGGTCGTTGTACAAGAATTGTCTCCTCACTGCTCTTATATCAGTCAATTGACGCACTGCATACCTATGTAATAGGATCAAAATAGATACCGTTTTACGATGAGGTACGGTATAAAACAACTGTAAAATCATTAGTTAATTATAATTACACTAAATACAAAAGCAATGTAAACTTATGGCAGTATTATAAAACTAATTTATCGATAGTGCTATCAGCTATATTGAACTAGCTGTAGTCCTAGTCGTTTCAATTCGATCCCTTCGCGGCGCAGCGGCACGGAGCACGCGGCCCCGATTTATCAACGCCCCACTAAGTGTTCATTTGCGTTGTAAATTTATGTTCTGAACGCGGCATCATAAATTAGTCGTTCGCTTTCCCTTCCGCCTGCACGTGGGCTCGCCCACAGGACCGGGATAGTCCGGGATAGATCGTGTTAATTCCTTTTACTCATCATACTGATTGCAGCTTCCCTTTAAACGAGAAATGTGTGGGTCGAAGAATCCAGGAAACAGTTTTTTTTGTTCTAGCATAGTTTGTGTTAATCATTTTCCTTCTTCTTTATAAACAGTAAAAGTGTTTTAATTATGTTAAAACCCGTTACACACAGTTCTGACTGTATAGTTCAACTGTTCAGTTAAAACTGTGTAACTAAAGCTAAAGGTGTCTATAATCCCAGATATTTACGAGTCGACTAGCAAACAATTGCACTCAGAGAGTCAACTTTTATAAAAATAGCTTCAAAAAGAACTGTTTAACTATCCTTAACCCATTCCTTTAGTACTTGACACGAAAACGGGACGTTGCATTGTTAGTTTCGTAAACATTAATAATTATATATTTACTTTACGATGTTGAACTTTGCACGGCATTCATAAATCCTTGCATAAAAATGTCTGCACGCTGAGAGCCGCTGGACGTCCGCCTCGTACAGCCATAGAATAATCAATGCATTGTTACAACGTAAATCTTTGATACTTCTTAAATTTGCTATATTTTTTGTCACGGCGAACATACTATAGTCAAGAGTAATGAATGCGGGTCACCTAAAGTCCTAAAGAAACCTAAAAATCTCGGAAACTAAGAGTGCTAGCTTAGTCAAACGGTATTTTATAGAGTGTATATTACCTCTTAAGTTAAAGTAATAAAATATATAAGACACTCTATTTTATTTATTAAATTTACATAGATAAAAAACGGCTGATCTCGCCTTAAAATAAAAATAGAAAACATGACTTTTTTATACAATATTTTTACTATCAACATGGTTTATATACCTAATTAAAAAACAGATAAAAAATAAATACAAACTCAAGTGCAGTCCTTTCGTTGTTTCATCTTAGAAAATCTTCCTTTTCTCAAATTTGTTTCAACTTATTCATTCTATATTCGTAGATATTTTTAAATGACCAAAATTTATTGCTCTCGAGTGTAGAACTATAAAAGATCCTATTTCTTATCTAAATTACTAGCGAATGAGCGGCTAAATGGCATTCAAAGTGAATATAACAATAAAGTAGGACAATCATAAATATATTTGAGCGGGCCGGTGGCGTGGGCGTCGCCGCCGCGCTGTCTGCCCGGCGCAGACGCGGTAAACGAAAGTACATTGATTATAAATAACATAGATTTTAGATTAGCGAGCAATGTTTATTTTATAATCTATATTTTGTTATTTGATATTGAACAGCTCTGTTAGTTTATTGTTCATGGCCATGGTGAATCATATATTTGAAAAATTATCATAAAATAAACAAGTAACTGCGTACACTATTAAATAACATGTTTTCTAGCATATTGTATTCGTAGAAACAATCGGTAGTGTTTTATATTACATATTGTTACATAACTTTATGCTTCTGACATAATTCCGATACAATAATGGTTTTATTCATTAAAAAAATGTTAATCAAAGACTATCGAAGGACTTAAGTAAATTAGGATGAATGTAATCTTGAGCCTATGTGAAATCTAGTACCTTACTGTCTGTCTGACGCCAAGACTGATGACCTTTAAAATCTTGGCCTGCACAGGCCACATTCGAATAAATATTTTTAGGATCATTTTCGCTAAACGTTCATAAAGCTCTGTAACATATTTTAATTTAATCTACTTATTAAGATTATTAATAAGAAAGGTTTTTTTTTTACATCTTACCTACGAGAACTTTATAAAGCAAAGATTGATACTATCAGCAGCCTATGTCTGCCTACTGCTGGACATGGACCTTCACCAATGCCGTTAACAGTATGCGGTATTCCTTTCGCATCCAACGATTTCCCGCCGTCTGCACTAGATGACGCGTGCTGAACATGTTCGTGGTCAAATAGAACAGGGAATTATAAAGAATGCAATAAAAATTACTTCGTTCCACTGTCCGCATAATGTAATCAACATTGTATTGGAGTATTTTATGAAATGTAATACGAACAAACCAGTCGTAAGTGACCATTTGCTTGTTAGTATTATTAAAATTTACCGTACGACCATTAAGCGAGTTTCAATTTATATTAATGCTCGCCCTTATTGAATGGTCACTATTATAAATATAATAACGCAATCTCCGCGCGTGTGAATGGACCTTTAAACTCGTTTTGCATCTTCACGACGTCGGACTCGATGATTACATTGTGGTTGTACAATGACAATGTGCCCATTATTTAATTTATTTATAGGTGTAGGTGCAGACTGAGACATATGGCGCAATAACAATTTAAAATACACTAACATTTCATAGGTTCAATTTGAAAGAGACACTAGAGGAGTGCAAGTGGGTTTTATTATATGCCTTTATATTGAAGCTCTAATGTTGATACATCTACGTTAACATTTTCATTTTTTATTAAGTCTAAAATAAAATACAAAACATTTATTATCAAATGAGATATAAAGAAGAACTTATAAATTATAATAATACGATAAAGAAGAGAAGGTGATAAATGGTGGTCAGAACAGATAGTGCAGGAACGGCCTAGTCCATCCTTGCCCTCGTAGTAACACTCCGAAATTGTCATTAAGATAGACCCATTGTCCTCCTCTTGCAATGAACTTCCGCAACTATACCACAAGTTGTTTTAATTTGAAACAAGTTTAAGTTTAATTTTCCTATAAAATACATATTCGTTTGTCATTGGCCATAGATTCTACTACGCCTAGCGTTTGTGTCGAAGGATCTTTTAACGTGTCAAATAATATTGACTTTGTGACGCGAATTCCTGGACTCTTATCACTGATGTCCCGGAACGTTGACAAGGTCATCATCAAGAGGAAGGTCTACCTATTCGCGATATGATTGAGGACCAAGTATTTAGTTTCTTTGACCAGTAATAAAATTTTGGTAAACACTTGATCATATTGTATAAAATAGTACGTTTATCAATTTTGTTGAAATCATTTTCCTTTGTGAAAATCACGTCTTCTCTTGATTAAATAAAATTGTTGGGAAGGAAGCAATATTCTTAAAAGCTTTATTAAAGAAAAACTCAATTGTCAGAATATGTGTAGAAGACACAATGAACTCTGCTTTTCAATCGCAGAGAAACTAGTTCACCGTTTTCAATACAAAAGCAGTGAATGTATATTACAGTTTTATATTATTTTTTTTATTTAAAAAAATATAAGCAGATTTTAGTTAATTCACTAATATTTCTTTTATTCTCCAACTAAGTTGGTTTGTCCACGACAATAGTCGAATGGCGGGATTCGAGCTCTCGACCACGGGATCGGAAATCTGTACCCTTAACCATTAAGTTATTGACGCATAAACTTTTGCAAGTAAACTTTGTCTATCCGTTTATTATGTTTATTAAAATACGAAACAATTCCTTCCCTAGCCCAACGTAATGCATACGAAATGTGATCGCATCTTGAAATTTGAATGCAGCCAGTGTCAAACTTCGCTGTGCGAATGTTAAACATATAGAAAATAATGTTTTGGAATAAATATTTATTCTAGATTGTAATTATAATTCGTAAATAAAAGTATTTTTAATGTTATCTGTGGGGGAGGCATACGTCCGGCAGTGATTAAATAAATATACCACTAATGATGTTACATTAAAAAGTTCGTGTTTGATTGCTTGTCATCGATGAAAGAAACTTTACTTCAAGTAGAGATTAATTAGAAAATTTGAATGTATTGAACATAAGTGACTTTCCCTGTGTGTTTATCTTAAATGTTAATTTTTATTTATTCCACCGAACCTGTCTCATGTCACAAGTGTTAAACGGAACTTTTACGAGATGTTTCGTAAGAGCATTACGCAGTGAACGTAAACTTTGAGGTCAGCCCTACGTAAAGGTCGTGGGCGCAGACTCACAAGTAGGTAGGACCTGACGATTCTCTCATTATATTTGACTTGAAACACGAGTGGGCATTACTACTAATGCGGAGAGGTACATTGATTCGTCAATAATCGACTCCTACGCAAATATCGTAGCGTAACACGAAATATGTGATTATTAAAGCAGGCATATTTAACACAGAAGTTTTGAGATGTCACGATTACCTCCAATGTATATTTAAAAATGTCTTCAGATATAAAGATCTTGTTCTAAAGGTTCAATCATTGTATTGATAAAACTGGTTACAACCATAGTCGTAGGACCTCTCGAAATGATTGAAGTACGTATATGTGTGGGTTTGCTTTCATTGAGTTATTTAACACGTGATAGACAGAATTTTAAAATTGATATGAAAATAATTTTACAGTGAATATGAGAGTAATTTTCTTAGTAGATCTTGTTAAAAGCCGATTTTATTAAAAAAAAAGGTAGCTTGTTATCAAACGAGGTTATCTATATTTTAATCAATTTTAAAATATCTTTAAATGTATACATAAAGCAGAAGAGAATGTTCTATTTTAGAGATGAGTAATGTAGTGTCCACGGCCCAGTGCGGTGTTGCGAGCCGGTTAATTAGGAGGGCGGAAGGGCGCGTCAAAGATTAATGTCTTTCATCCTTTTAAGAACATTTCCGACTGTTAATGAGAAATGGCCTGTTACTATCATGCCTATTATGAGACATATCCCACCGTCATAGACCGAGCAAAGAGATCTTATTAAATGTTTAAACCCGGAGAAATAAAACACTGGCTGGACATAGACTAACCTCCATGCTTTGCTGTTGGAAAATTAAATTAAAGAAAAAGAAATAAAATTACTGACTGGTTATAATCCACACATTACTTGACGTATTCGAAAAAAAATTATACTAGCACGTTTTTCGCGAGATTGATTGTGTCCATCTAATAATTATATAATTTTCGATCTCTGAAGATTCTCTCTATGCGCAATTAGATGTTACGCCCGTTGTAATTGTTACGTTTTCAATTTATCCTTGCGGATGTCCTATTTACCAACGGGATATACACTAATTTTTATCGACTGTAAAGTAGCTCTAAATTAGACGCCTCATTTATTTTTAAGTGAGCTTGGTTATAATTATAACTGTGACTTCTGAAACGTGACATTTATACGAATAATATAGCTATATCTGTTTTGCCAAGGATAATGATAGAGACGGTTATATTGTTATAGTTATTACCGCCAATAGCCTAATTGTTAAGAATACGGACTACCGATCTAACGGTCATAGGTTTGAATCTCACCATTCCAATATTGTCGTGAACCATATCCTAACACAAGCTTTTTCAAGCTTACCAGAAAAGGTTACAAGAAATATTAGTAAATTAACAAAAACCTATTAATATTTTCCCAATAAAAAAATTAATTGTGTACATCAGTAGACATTCCTGAAGAAATTTCTGCTATGGTTCATCATCATTATCATCAACAGCTTTTGTCTGCCCACTGTTGGACATAGGCCTGTTATGGTTATGCATCATTAATTTATGGGTCTTTAGCAGTAGATGGGTCTACTTCAGTTGGACATCCCAGGTATTGCTGGACATAATCTAAGAGAGTAAATCTAAGACTGGGTCGCTAGTGCGGGATCAAGTTGGGTGGAGACTTTATATCGGCGGCCAAGATACGCTTCGGGTCGCTGCGTCACTCTAGTTAACATAGATTCTAATAAAATATCATGTTTATTTCAGTAATGGTGATTAGACATCGATTTGAACGCGTTAATTTTTATTCTATGTAATCTAACACTTGTTTTACCATATTTTAGATTTAAAACAACATTTATCACTTGCGTTATTTATAAGAGCGTTTCGAACTTGCTTTACGAGTATTTTATAGCTACTCCAACGATAAATGGAATGTCATTTGTATTTAGAAGTAATAAATAAAGAGATAAAGTAAAAGTATTTATTGCAAGGTATATTTATAGATATTCTTACTATATTATACTTACTGCGATATATTAATATTTTAATAAGACCAGATAAAGATCCCAGTCCCAGATCCAAGGCAGACCCAAAACAAGATATGATGTAGTGCCCAGAGAGATGGGTGCTTGCCAAGTCTCGGATGAGGACGTCGAGGATATAGCGAGGTGGAGATGGCGGACGCGGAAGGCTGACCCTACCAACATGTAGGATACATACTAGGAAGAGACAGAAAGAGAGAGAGAGAGAGAACAAGACCAGAACAGTTGTCACTATCTAAACACATAACAACGTTTGCGATCATGAATACGTCACTGAGGATTTACAGACTGAAGCTTTAATATATAGGACAGTAAAAATGCTGCGAGCAACTGTAACTCGAAACCAGTTTTAAAAAATGGACATTATCAAAATGTTTATCAATAGTCCGCCATATGGCGATCACAATTAATTAATGTGCAAACACTTTGTCGGTCTAGGGAGTACAGTAACCAGTTGAACGTCAGTGGGCGGACTGGTGTGTCCCATTCATTCGTTCTTAATGAATGAACTGAGTTGTGAAACAGTCATTCATTTACATATTACGATAACACGGTTTAATATGTGACGTATATGTTAACGTTCGCTGGTTAAGCTTTTAGTAAACAACTATTTGGTAAAAAGATTGACTGATCTATTACTGTGGACATAAATCATACAAAATCATGATAACTCACTAGCGCCCCCTGTTAACGTCAAAATAGAATTACAATTGTGTTATAAGATTCTTTTCGTATTGTGGTTGTCTTCTATTGTTTCTTAAATGCCATTTCCTAGGTCATGTAAGTTTTACGTAACATATTTTCTGACTGACTGCGAAAGAGTGACCTATCGGATCAGACAAATTCACAAGCTTACGTGCAAGCATTCCTCTGTGTGACAGGCCGGGAACGCATCTGTGGTTCCCCTGGTATGATGTCCATGGGAGTCATCGCCTTTATGAGCGCTCGTTTTTCCCATTCTCTTATAAAACAATAACTGAAATTTGTACCTGAATATACATGTCTCTTAATGTGAAACATACACTAAGATAATGTTTAAATAATCAGACTTTGAGTGCGGTATAAATCGTAATTTAATATAACTTTGTAATGATTTTTGTAAATAGCTTAAAAAAAGTTGGTGTAATACCGTTGAAAGCTAATAGTCAGAGCTAACGGTATTCTCGAAATGTCGAGCTCGGTAAATCATTGACCGGAATGAACGCACCGTGTCATTGGCGAGTTATTTGTTAATTATTTTACAAATAATATTATGGTTACTAAAAGATATATCGAAGGAATGTCGACGAAAAGCTAAACGTTTTTTTTATATGACTAAGATTGGTATTTTTGACATTTTTTCTAAAAAAATACTTTTGAAAAGTCATTTTTTTTTGGTATTATTTGGAATACAAGTGATGTTTTTATGTTTATAAGTAAAGAAATGAGTATAAGGACTTGATTTTTTTTAATTAATAAAACAAATTAATTTGTGTATACCCCAAAATTTCTAGTTTAATTTTACATGCTAATTGACATTATAACGAAAAAAGAAAAACCTTCATACGTAGTACAATACTGGTTATAAATAAAAAATCACGAAACGCTCGCAAATTAAAACTATAAGTTAATTTTTTCTCCGCTGCGAGGCATCGTTTTTATCAACGGCCAGTGCGCGCCTTTGTGTTCCTAATGAAGCTGTCAATAGGCGTTCCGTCCTTCACTTGAACTCCTTCGGCCTCGGAGCGGATAACTACCATTCTATTCATTTTATTCAATAATTAACGCTTTTATTATTATTAAGATAAAATGATTCGATTTTGTTCATGATTTTTGTACATAGTGTTTTGTTATACAATAGTGAAAATCACTTATTTTTGAAATAAATGTAAATTCAAATTAAAACAAAATAATATATGACAAAATATTTTCTACAATATCGTGGACATTTCCATAGTATTCACGGTAACTTATAAGTACATAAATATTCACCAAAACTCATTCAAGTAAGCTGAGAATCAGAAAAAACTGGAACAGTTTCTATTTTCGGTCAAAAAGTTGGTATTTTCTGAAGAACATAATTCATACAAAAAAAACACTTCACTTTATTATGCAAGTAGAGTCTTCAACTGTGTCAAATTTTTGTGAACGCAGAAGCTTTGACAGTGAGAAAGAAATTAGAATTTTGGGTCAAGTTTTCTTTTCAGCGA
>JAODUI010000023.1:3065439-3079506 GCA_027563995.1 Papilio gigon
ATACAAGACACTGTTCACATTGGAACAGCGGCGCCGGATTCAGCGGAGGCATGGCATGCGCTTTGTACTTATGCCTGTACCAATGCGTGCGACTTTGTAATATCTCCCCACACAACTTGCATAATACACTCCCATCGTTTCTAGTCATGTATTCTAAAAGGTCCGTTCTCACTTTAGAACTGTTCACTTCTTGATCTTTATTATCATTGTCAGATTTAGTCGGTTCCATTTGGCTACATGAATCATTGTACTGCAGACTCTCGTCTTGTGATTCGGTTAACATTAATGTTTGGTCGGGGTATTGGGTTGAATCAGTCTGTGTGTAATGAGAAAGGACCTCCAGAGTGATCACTGGAACACCATTCCCTTCTCCATCGTCTTCGTATGTGTAATGATATTCTGAAAATTTAAAATGAATATTGTTATGAATAATTTATACGGAATTATTGTTTTATTATTGCTTACCTCACATTCTACCTGAAATACAAATTATATTTAAATTTTATTAATTTTTCAGTAATTTCAATACACGAAAGCATCAATAGCCTAATAGTTAAATATCAGTCAAGGCATCGAATCCTACCATCTGACTGTTTTAAACAATATCGTAGAACAATTAAGGAATTAATAATATAAAATAGTACATTTATATTGATGTACAAGTTGTACGTATGTTTTATATTTATTAGGTTTTGGATGTACATACAAACTTCAATGATCTTGCTTTGGTCAATAAATAACTACAGGGTGACAGATTGTTTAGAAGTAAACGAAGTTTCTAGCAAATTCTTTATTATATCAAAAAATAACTGGTCAAGTATCTCTTGAAAGAGTTGAGTACATTTGTGGTTTTAAAATAATTTAATTTTATTGATGATTGAAAAGTGATGTACCAGGTGAATAAACTTATGGCTATGATTCTTATCACCCGTAAAAATATGGTAGGCTAGGAGGCCCTCGGTGAAGAGATATAGTGAGCTGGTGATGATGAATAAACTTAAATAAACAAAAATTTTAGTCTTTAATTTTTTTTATTTTATAAGAATTATTATTTGCAGTGTACACATTTCTTTATTAATATTTAATACGCTGGTAAAGTTCGTTCCCTTATATATTATCTACTTAATTTTTTGTTACGGTAAAAATTATCTTTTTGTAGTTAAATTTACAATCAAATGTTAAAGCTTTATTGTTTCGCTACAAGTCAAACATTAAGACAATAATCCATTAATACGTGCTGATTATAGTCTGTAGTTATTCATTTTACGAAATTATATTTTGTGAAATTAAAAAAAAAACAAGTAAAATAGACGTGTATCTAATAATTAAAAAAAAATGATAATACTAAATTTGATTTTATTTTTACATTGTTATATTTTTTTTTATTTGTAAGTTTAAAAAATATATATAAAATAAAAAGCTACTTGAAACATAAAATATAGAAGATAAAAAAAACCAAGCGTTGGCTTCCACTTCCGAAACACATGTATGTGAAAAACATATTCCTAAGTATAGATTTATAACCAATAGAACAAAAATGAGACGAAAAAAAGGACTCCGGAAGCTTACATCTTCAGTGTTGTCATTAACAAAACAAAATGACATTTCGAAACTTGACACATGATTATACGAAAGACGTTGCTTATATGAAATACGTTTTTTTATAGATTATTAATCTATATTATCAAGTCTTTTACTTCACATACTATTAAAAGGGGGTGACAATTTTTTAATAGTCAGGACAGTGGAAGCCCACGTTAAAAAAAACGAACTAAATGCGTATCTTTACAGCACATAAATATCATTTGATCTGTATTTACTTTTAGTTACCTATTATATAAATAGAATATAGAAAAATAAACACAACAGTTGAATAAAACATTGCACATACTTGCTTAATTGGGAAGGATTGAAGTAAATCTGTTTTATTATATGTTTAGAATAGAAAATATACATCCAAAATAATATGTACTATATCTTGTAACATACGGCATAAAAAAATTACATAATTGAAGAAAAAAAAAAGAAAAAAAATTGTCACTTAGTATTTAGTCTCAATTTGAAAGGGGAATTTGCAAATAAACTCGTTAATGTTAGAAAAATACTTTTAAAAATGTGAAATATAAATTGAAAAAAACTTAACTGTTATATTTTAATACGTGTGAACATTGATGAGAATAGAAAATTTACATTTATAGCCTAACCAGGAAAATAGCCAACCTGACGTGGGGGCGCCACGGTCGCGTCTCATGTCATCACTTACTGAATGCACGCGGAAAAATTAGTTCTCTTTTCCTCCGCAATATGGTGACGCGTTTTAATTTCTGGTCAGGGTATAATTAGAGCTCAAAAACGGTGTATCTAATCTATAATACTCGTGTGAATCTTTTCAAATATATAAAACATACAATTTTAAATAAGCTGCCTGGCAGCGCGTGGTTACAAAGGAAAAGAAATAATTATAATGATTTAACAATGAACATATGAAACGCTAACTTAGTTAGCACTAATATCACAAAATAAAATACTACAAAAAAAAGAAGAAAATAAACAAATTCACAGATGCATCATTTCCAGATGCTGATAAAAAGCAAAAATTAAAATATGAATTTAAAAAAAAAAAAACGAAATGAGAAATGAACGTATCGTGTACAAAAGAGGTTTCGTTACGAAATGTAAATTTGTGCGACAGACTGGCGCTGTTTTATCATCTAAATAAATCACACTGCAATTGTTAATACCTTAGTGGCGATATTAAATCTATAATTACTCAAATACACCCTTACACTATGTACAAAACTCGAACCTATCGACCCTATTGAAACTTAACGAAGACCTTAGTTGTGCGTTCAAACTTCAAACACGTAAATTAATTCGAATTATATAACCAATTATATTTTTAAGTAGGTAATGATACAATTATAATCTATAATTATATTTCAACACTAAATAAATTGCTCGCCATCTTTTTTTTTAATCTTTCGAACTTCAAACTAACTCCTAAATGGAGGTGTTAACTTAAAACTACGTCGGAGTTTAGTGTTAACAATAACTAACAAATTATCCCCTTATCAATGGAAGAACTGCTGATTGTCGTTTCTCTGCCCAGCTCGCGCTGAACATTGTTAAATCTATACTACAATATGAAGATTTATATTCGGAAACATTTAATACGAATTGTGCTATGGCACTATTATATTTTACGTAACCATTCTGATATTTCTAATGTATAACATCTTTTTATATAGTATAAGAATATAGGTACATACTTCATTTAACAATAGACTCACTAATAAATCGTTTACATAACTAAATTAAAGTCTTTAATTAGAACAGACGGTTAAAATTTAACATTTGTATTAAAAGTATACTAATATATTGTATATGTAGGCGTGCAGGCGAAAATTATTTTATCGCAACCAACACAATGTTATTATGACACGACCATCGTAAAGTGGGAGTGTTATATCTGTTCCCGATTTGTTTGTGAATTACAAGAGTTAAGTCTTTGGTCGATGTTGTTACCGTGGCCTACTAAAGATAGAACTGCACAAAAACATCGTCATCTTTGTAGGAGTTGAACATTAAAACATTATTTTTTTTTCTAAACGTATTTCGGCCTTTGCCGGTACACGGGACGATCAAATTGGTACTGACGGTCTATTGTAATTTGATTTTGACAACCCAACTCGAACTGTCATAGTCTGGAGTGCTCTAAAATCGTAAACGCGTGAAGAGTCGGTGGCATCGAAGCAATATTCTGATTTTTTTTAGTTACTTAATGCATATTTTTGGTCCATAATTAGGATATTATTGATATCAGAAACTTTAAAATAATAATTCTTTACCAATTTGAATGGATTTATAAAATGTCTCGAGACTCAAAAATTACTTTATAAAACCGTGTAAATGGAAGGCACTTTTGAACATAGGCAACAACTATCACTAAGTCACTTTCTTTCGATATAACATTAAATTTCTAACGCCGCAATGACTGCGTAACTGGCCTCCATTATCGTATTGCATATTTACTGTCTAATATTTGCACAACCATACTATTTAATCAACATTATGAACTCTATGTAACAGACATTAGATTTTAAATGCATAACAGTATCATTGGAAATATATAAAGCGTACGATAAAACGTGTACGCACAAAATTTTACTCCAAAAATAGAACAAATATTATGTCTATCAAATTCACGAATTTCTTATAGCTATATAGAAAACTTACTACGAAGAAAATATTCTTTTAAAACATCTATATACTGTTCGTTATATAACGAGCTCTGACACCTATCAAATAATGCTTATATACTTGTGTAAATATGTCGTACGACTGTACATTCATTTATTACATTACAATTATATCCGGAGACGTCAGCGCACTTTATATAAATAACTTTGCATAAACACAAGGCACTTCAAATAGGACCTCTCAGATTTGAATGTGGAAAGGTGGCTTATGTGAAATGTTCAACTTAAACTTGCGTGGGGTCGGGGGACGAATGCGACGGCGTGGAGCCCCGGGGGGAGGCCGACCCGATGGCCTCCAGCTTGATCCCGGGCGGCAACTGCCCCTCTATCCCCGGCATCATGAAGAACGCGTTCGATGGATACACACAATCCTTAGGGACGTAGCAGTCGTGTGTCGTCTTCATGTGGTTCTTCATCTTATCAGGCCTCGAGAATTCCTTACAGCAGACCGGGCACGGGAACACTTTCCGCTGCTGCCCCTCGTGGTACAAGAACGCGTGCCTCTGGAATGAATACTTGTTTTTGAACGTCTTCTGTATGTTTTCTTTCGCGCATTCAATGCACTGATATACTCCTTCGTTCACTGACGCGTATCGAAACAAATTGAGGCCTCGGACGGACATTTCGGTGAGCTGTTCTGCCGGATCGTTCGAAGCAGAATTCGCTCTCCTTCGTAATCTTCTCCTTGCGACCGGCCGTTGCATCTGACTGGCGCCGGTCTGTAACGTGTTGTTGTTGATCGAATCGTTCTGGTATTCAGTGGACGTGGATGCGTGCTGTGTTGCCGGATTGATCCTTATCTTTCCATGTCCGTCGTGTGACGGCGACTGTGCGTATTTCGAATCTTTACTGTCCAGTTCGGGAGTGCCACGTCCTGAAATCAGTTAAAAAATGCTGTATTTATTAGCTTCGTTCAAGCAACGTCGACATAAATAGCTGTCTAATTGATACGTACATTCTGGCATCTACTTTAAACTAAATAAAAAGTATACGAAAGTGGGTAAAAAAAACAAAAGACGAAAATATAATAATATTTATTTGTTCAAAGTGAATGAGGAAATTTTCTACACCATGATAAAGAAGGAAACAATGATGGAACTAAGTCATGGATGAACCTGTCGCCCGGCAGGCGCACGCGCAGCTCAACCGTTTGTTATACCTACGAGTGACGTACACAAAGTATGTCACAAATAGCACCAAGAACATTCACTTTATACAAAATAAAAACAATTTCTATGATGCGGAGAAACAAATTCATCCATGCAATGAATCCTTAAATAAAATATATAAAACTAAAGAAACAAAATTCGAATTAAAAAGAAAAAAGTTTTTATTTGTCTACATCGCGCGTCCTGTGGTGCAATCTAATTTTATATACATATCTAGGCAGTGAACTTTAAACAAATGTATATTTAGAATATGTCAAACTGCTGCAAAGTCAAACGTCTTAATTAAACTATTTAAAAAATAATCGTAATGCTAAATAATAAATAAAAAAAATGTAACAAAAAAGAAGTTTCTAACTATGTTAAATAATAGGACTCAAGTGATTGCATTTGGAACTGTTTCGGCAAGTTCGGTAGTACCTGGTGGAGGTACGTGATTAAAAATAACGCTTCAGCTCTCTTAGCTTCTTAAGATCACAAAAGGTGGGTCGTTAAATAGAAATCCATAAACAATTATTTATAGCTGCATTCCGACTCATAGTTAAAACATAACAAGACATTTATAAGTAAACGTACGTAGAGGGAAAAAAAAACAGAAAACAAAACAATTTCAAAAAAGATATAAAGCCTCATTATCGTAACAAAGAAAAAAAAAACTTTTATAGTAAAATAAAAATCACAAAAGCAATAATTTGTACTGAACCAAAAATACTTTGTTCTCGCATAGCGTCATTTTGAGCAACATAGAAAGCATATTGTTAAACATAATCTAGCTCTAACCACACCGCTACGACACGCCGGCCCGCACCTACCTGATCAGTCCTCGCTTCCTGACTACACGTTTTCTACACTTCACAACTCACTCCATTGTTAACAACACAATTTATCTCTAAATTATATCATAAATACTTATTCTAATCTTTACTAATAACCCGTGTTGTTACTTTGCTACTATTACAAATAAAATTCATGTTACATTATAGAATATTCCTTTATAGTCAAAATAGCATCGTCGTTGCGTTTATCACCGCTGACACTTAAACATCTTCCAAACATTGACACTTCGATGTGGGTTTGGTTCTATAACAGCGGGCTTACACTGCCGAGACACGTACAAAAACGTTATGAAGCATCCAAAGATTTATCACCTATAGCTACAGATTCAGCTTCGTACAAGTTAGACTACTAATCGAGAGTCGATGTACATTGGGTATCTATAGATACATATATCTATAGATGGACACATGTTTATGTACGGTTATCGTCAGTCGAAGCCCAGTCAGTCGACATTCCGTTTTCATTCCGACATTCAGTGTCAAATTAAAAATAAAAACCGATTTTCAAAAAGTTGTTTGCCTGACGTAAACCAAAACAAAAAGAGGTGAAAACATAATAACATTGAATTGAAAAAAAATGTTTTTTTTTATACTTTTACTGTAACTTTTATTATCCTCTTTAAAGATTCTAAAAATAGTAATTAACACCTTATTATATATGAATTGTCCACGAACAAATAATTCTATGTCATGTAACGTTCTAAGTTCCGTTTCATCTATTTTATTACTTTTGCATTAGCTATTGCCTAAGTGCGTAACGAAAAAAATGGATTCAACATTTGGTTAAACACTATTAATGTTATATCGTCCGTCTTTATGTGAAGATAAATAATTTTAATAGAACTATTTGTTTTGCGATTTACTTATGAGAGGTAAAATTTCAATGCATTGATATTAATTAATCTAATTGAGGCACTGAGCCGAAAATTATTTTTACTACAAGTTATTTAAAATTTACTGCCAGTATTATATCATTAATTAATTAAAATTCTGATGTCGATAACAAGATTTTATTGAGATAATGATCTAAGGCAGTTCATTTTAAATAACTTTTGATTACATACTTTTTTATCTATGGCAATCGGAAAATATTTTTAATCTGTATTAGATGACAATTGGTTAGTTTTATACTGTTCATTGATTTTGTTTACCCTTGTTGTTTCTAAATTCAAAAATATTCTCCGGTCACGTGTGACGCTAATAATGAATAGATTTTTTTTAATACATTAATTATGGTTAAAGTTTATCAACTCGGGCACGAAATTGGCCCCATTTAGTTCTCGAATTGCTTAACAAATCAATGTTCTATTGTATCTACAATTAAGAGCATCTAAAGATCATTTTTTTTTTAATTCTAAAACCCTTTTCAAACTTTTAGCACTATTTTTTCTAATTACTTATTGAGAGTAGAGAAATCGAATAACGATTTACAAATGAACATCAAACACCTCTCTAAGCGCTGTCAGACAGATATATTATCTTGAAGAGAAAAAAATATATTTATCATTTACACATACTTTAAATAGTTAAGAAAACCTGATAATAGTAACACTGAAAGACGTGTACATCACTATCTATAAACAATAAATAAACAAATATGTGAAGAGCCAACAATATTATATAGTCTATGTATGAATCTGCAATATATTACTATGATAACTTTGTATTGTACATATGAATTTACCAGTTTTATAGCTTTGTAAGTTTGAACTGCAAACGAAGTTCCATCTCGTAATATATTCGCGTCTACGCAAATGGAAACTTACAAATTTATTTAAAACAACAATTCAACAAACAATATATAATATTTTAATATAATATATATTAGGGACAATATATTTTTAATGTCACATCAAATGTGACATTTTTCTTAAGTTTAATTTAGCACCAATCGATGATATAGCTTTTAACAATAATAAATAATGTTGTTTGTTTATTAAAATTATTATAAACTCTGTGGTATTATAAATAAACTGTTGTAGCCATTATCTACAAAGTAAAGGAACACCAACACGTCCGTGTACCAGAATCAAACAATGATTAAAAGGTCTTCAATTTCCTAACATGTAGGCTTAGGCACTGGCTAAATTGACTAATATCCACCTTCCCCTGCACCAGCCTCACCTCTAAATCAAATATATTTTCCCTCCTTTTTTTTAAGTACCCAACGAATTTCGAGATAAATTCCATATAAAGTTTATGAAAGGTAGGTACAATAAATTCGTTTTTATAATGATTTTTACAGTCTTCATTTTGATTGTCCGGCGTCGATCGATCGCCTTTAAATCTTATCATTTTTTTTTGTAGTTAATTCAAAGTTCGTCTCGAATTTCCAAGAAATAGGGAAACATGAGATGATGTTCTTACGTATGACTAAACCTCGTTACATTTAACTAGCCGGGCCTAAAGGTTACTATTTCTAAGGAAGCTCCTTAAAGTACATTTGTAAACTCTGAATAATGAAAATAAATAATTATACATAATATTCTTTGAATTTCTTAGTGAACTAGTAGTCGTAGTGATAACTTATGTTATTCAAGTAAAGGCACACTAATAGGCAAGCGTTCCCTGGACTCTACCTATGTATGTTGGAAACATTACACGTTGGGTCAACACAAACGTTGTACTAAATAGAACTTTGTCGTAACAAGGACCTAACTGACGTCTCGTATTCGACGGACACTATAAACAGTATACATGGAAGACTACAACTGCTATCAAATAAAACATTAATAAGTACATCTCCTTACTATTAAGGCGTTTCGTTTACTAATAAAATAGAATTTACAAATCATCTCATGGTTCCAATACAACACACTTTTATATTCAAAGCACCTCCCTCGATCACATGACAACACACTGCGGTACCGTATCAAATATTCGTATTTACAATATTTCTTTTATACCTGTCTCGATTTTATTCCCGGAAAAATATATATGTATTTTTTTTTTTACTAAACCATTAAAATTAAATAGAATATTTTATAGTTTATAGATATCTCTTTGTCCCTTATATTGTGAATTTGTCTAATATATTTTCCTTCTATTATATTGTCTTTGACAGAAACTCAGATTTAATAAATATAATAATGATTTCTATTAATAAATATCTGTCCTACATAGACATCACTCCGATGGAGAGCAAGTGAATTACTTTAAATATTTTTAGCTTATTCAGAGCTGTAAAACTGTCAATGTACATCATGAGGAACTGACTCTAATCTACTACACTATTTACTGAGATTTTTGAAGACGCAGTAATGTAAGTCCGTCGCCAACATATAAACGTGTTGCAATCGTACATAATATCCTACATTCAAGTATATTAACATTGATAAAATATTTTAAATTAATCTTAACAAAACCTAGAAATTATCATAGCCCGTGTTGAGTTTTACTTCGGAGAAGTTATCGTATTAATCTAACATCACTATTAAGGCAAGTTAAATGAAAATGCATTCCACACCACTACGTACGGCGCACCGACGACCCGTACAACCTTTTTGTAAATCGTTTAGCCTCTTCATTAGGATACCTGCGGCGTGCGCACTCACAGTCGTTGGCGTCTTATTTAAGTATAGTTTTACAAAAAGGCCGAGCCATTGGTACTCATAAAGTAAGTCCTAATCCTAGACTAACTAATTCAGTTCAATGAGAATTGCATGTAATCCGACCAGACTACGCTCGGCTAAATCACCATGAGTAAGTTTATTTGTACCCTGAAATTTTTGTAAGTAATAAAATTAAGTAACAAGTGAGTGCAAAATAACAAGTAAATTATAAAGAACTCATCATAGACATCTCCCGAGGTCAGCACTCGAACAAACAAATGGAACAAACAAATATCAATACATAAATATAACAACAAACGACGTGTCTTCGACGTTACATCACCACAACTCGATTGATCCACCCAAACTTAGAGCTCGAAAACGCCTAATCAATTGCGGTCTACTACAGGTACAGCTGCTATACGTAAGTCCGATTCTATTACTTAAAACAATCCTACATCGTAAATCAGATCTGTTTTACTTCCAAAAGAATTTAAGTAGATGAATATAAGTTTGGAATTAAGACTCCTGTTTGGCCATTTGCTCGCCAGCGTTCGGTTGATTTTTGTGTATAATTTTGAGGTGCGCGATCATGTTGTCCTTGCGAGTGAACTCTTTGAAGCAAATGGGGCAAGGGAACACTTTGACGTCCTTCTTATGGGACGTGACATAGTGCCGGCAGAAGTTGCTGATGTGGGTGTACACCCGCGCGCAAATTTTGCAACGAAATACATTTTCCCCTTCCTTAATGCAATAGTCCCTAACGGATTCGTTGGTCTCCTCGTGATAGCTGCCCATGTTGCCTATGTTATTTTTCCTAATGGGGGAAGGGAAAATGCGGTGTTCCCAGTTGGTTTGGGACAAATCTGATATTTCGTTGGCTGGCAAATTGAGGTTGCCCTGCTCGAGTTCGGCCGCGAACAGCTGCGTCGCCAGCGCCGGCATTAGTACCGTTTCGGGTGGAAATTTATCGAAACTATTGAGAGCCGGATTCAAATTAGAGAGGCCGGAGAGCTGGCTGAATAAGTTTCGAGCTCTAAATTTGGACATTTGGGGTAGCAGTTTTTTACTATTCTTTGGCTTTAGATTACGACCTTGTCTGGTTTTGTCTTCCATGTCTTTTAAGGGACCTTCCTGCGAGTTTGAGTTTTCGCGGCTCCTCTCCGGGTTGTATTTGTATTCGATGGGCTCGTTGTACTCGTCGGCGGACTCCGACACGGGCTCCTGCTTTATGGATCCATTCTCCACCTTGAGGGTCGGCCCGTTCGTCGGGTTGTGGTGGTTTAACGACTCCTCTTTTGTTTTCTCAGTATCTGAAATGTTAGCATTTAATTTCTTATCTCCTCGATGAAATCGCTCATAAACCGTATTTAAAGTAATGATGTTTGGAAATATTGTAGTGGGTGAGGTTACGTGCGCGGACAAAAAATAAAATTAGGATGTTCGTAAACTAGAATATTTCCAATTATGCTTTGAATGAAGGAAAGCTATTGGGAATAAGCCTTGTTCGTTTTCCCGTTTCTTGTGTATTATATATATGTTTAAGAAGTTAATAGAGTGAAATTATGTTATCCAAACCATTACCACACCGACATCGCCCCTGGCCATTCCTCTAATAGCTCTCCCCGAAAGCAGAAAAGCAAGCAATAGTTCAACTGATGACTCGTAGAAGAAATAAGCATTTGTCGAGAACGAATACGTCAATAATAATTTGATAGATTATCACTTACCCCTTCAAAATAAACTTTAAATAAATAAATAAGTAGTCAATAATACACTTCACTTCTTCACTTATACGAAACCTAACATCAAAGCTTATATCCCATTAGCTTTTCTCTTACATCTTTAAACGTTTTATACAAAATCAAAAAACGGTGTTAGGTCAATGGAAAGGAAAATTACGTATTTACAAAAGACAAGCCAAATTAAAATATTCACGGGTTTCCTAATTTCTTTTGTTTGTATCTTACAATTTGTTAAAAAAAAAATAAAAATAATCAAAATTTTGTTTTTTGAAATAAATAAGAAAATTTTAACTACTAGGATAACAGAAATCTGATATGAGCTGTTACCATAATGTGTGAGCACGTACCTGCAGACTCGGAGTCCTTGCCGGAGGCGGGGGCCTCGTTGGAGTGGGCGTCGTCGCCCTCGTCGATCATGAGCGCCTCGCCCGCCTCCTCGCCGCACGACGTGGCGCCCTCCTCCGCGCCGAACCCCTCCATGGACATCTTGACCTCGAGCATCTCCGGCGAGCCCCTGATCAACTGGTCGCCGGCGCGGTCCCGGTGCGCGGGCGCGTGCGACGCAGACTCCGGCACGAACTCGCCGGGCGGGCTCGCCGCCGTGTTCAGAGCATCGCTAGAACTGCCGCTCAGCTTTCTCGGCCGACCTCGTTTCCTTTTCGGTTGCATTAGGGCGTTGCCCAATAAAGGCATTAACAGGTTGGGAGGCGCGCCGCCGCTGGGCATTCCGGCCGCCGGCCGCTTCTGATGCATGTACGGATGTATTCTGTGGAGCTGCGGCGGCGGCGTGTGCGCGTTGCCACCGCCCTGCTGCTGGATCAGCGAGTTAGTGAGAGCGGGAATGTCGCACTTCTCCTCGTTCACCTCGGTCAGGCCCTTTATCCTCAGGCTTTCGGCCACCTTCAGGAAGGCGGTCAGTCGTTCCTGGTCAACGCTCACCTCTCCGCGATACATAAAATCTAATAAACTCTTCATATCTGAGTAAGGAACGTCCTTTAATATAACAATGGGATGTTTCTCTTGGTGGTTCACGAAGAGGGCTTGGAAATAGGGGCTGCAGGCGGAGAGGACCATCTTGTGTGCTTTGAGCAGCTGGCCGTCGACCGCCAGCGTGACGTCGGTGAAGGTCTCGGCGTGCAGCAGCTGGTCGAACACCGACAACATGTTCGACTGGTGGTTGTTCCATCTCAAGCAGAATCTTTGTGTAGCCATCTTTGCGTTTTATTATCCTTTGCGAGATATTATTTCCACCAGTTCAGGCTTAAAATCTAATGGTTTAACAATATCAATGATGTATACATAAGTATTCTCTCTTGTTCCATGAACAATATAACAAAACTTTAACAATGGATAATGTTTACTTAGAAGCCATTTTTAAATTGCATGTTTCGTAGTGCTAGTGCATTTTGTTTGACGGGCGCAGGGGGACCTGCAATAGGATAAAATAAATTATTTAATTACAAGTATTAAGTATATTATCTACAAATCGAGCCACGTAGAATAGAGATTATAAGCGCGGATGTCTCGCTGTATTATCTGAACAAAAAAAATCTTCATCAGTGCAGTTAGGAAAAGTAATCTTAATAATTGTAGTAACTTTCATGCGAGAGCATTTATGTGTTCATATCAAAATCATCTTAGTTATATATAGATAGATAAGATCAGCATAAGAATCTCGTTCAGTAAACATCACCGCATAACATTATCCCTTAAGCAATTATTATGCGGAAGCTTCAAGTCGATACAAAATATAAATGCATTTTTTGTGCTTACATAAAAAAGCTGTTTATTTGTTTTATGAAGTATATTTGAAGGTATAGTAAAGAGGCTATTATGATTAACTGGTTTGTTATGAATGATCCGGTACGTAGATATACCTAGTAGATTCAATCAAGGTTAAAAAATCGAGGGCGCCTCTAGCGGCGGGTGGCGAGTCTGTGCATCGCGGAGCGCACTGCAGTATGAAAACATTCTACGTGTAAGCAAAGTATCTATATGCAAACAATCCCTGCGCAAATATCGAGCTGCAATCTCTGCGCCCGAACACTTTTTTTTATTTTTATACTAATAATAAAATGTTTCATAACATAAAATTCACAGCAACGCTTACATAAATTCCTATAAGAATCCTATTAGAACGGCGAAACATATTTAACATACAAAAACATCAAAATCTCGCTTCACATCCACAGGTGCTGACCACAAACGTTATCGCGGCATAAACGGGCGCTCGAATTATTACTACGCACCCAGTCGAGCGCGTTACATTACGTCATCACAATGGCATTATTACCTACGTTATCCGCATTAATTCGGTCGATACGTGGTGATAACGACGGTTTGAGAATAATTATATCACTGCACAAACATTATAACGTACCACACGTACTGCACAACAATCAACTCGACCCTTTTATGGGAGCGAGGAACAGCCCTTCCGCCATAGTCCGAGTCCGCGTTTACGTCGCACCCCGCTCACCCGACGACTGACGGGCGACGGGCGCGGGCCG
>JAODUI010000023.1:3079606-3124097 GCA_027563995.1 Papilio gigon
CGGGCGACGGGCGCGGGCCTCGGCGCAACCCCGCGCCGGCCGCCATACGCCTCGCGCCCGCGCCTCGCTCGCTCCTCGCTCCTCGCTCCACCGCGCCACCGCGCCACCGCGCCGCGACTCGAATATCTCTCACAAAAAATACGCCGTCATCATCGAAATGGCGGCAGCAGATATATTCAGCGCAGGGTGCACGTCCCAATATTGATTTATTGAAATTTATTGATTCGCATTCACCAACGCATAGATCGCACCCGTGTATACTATGTTCCGTATGACTCACATTATTATGTGCGTGTTATATCTGTCTAATGCACACGGGAAACATGACACGGTAGAATGAGATAAACGTGCTTTCATAAATCGAGCGGCATTCGCGATACGGGGTGCCGGCCATTTCACAAATTATATTTGATTAATAACTACGGAACCTGAGTATTACAAAGTCCAAAATAGTATTTACATTCTGATTTATGAGGTTGAGAACACGTCTTTACGTTTTAAGGCTTTTCCGCTGCAGCATCCCTAGGCGAGAAGTCTAAAATGAGAAATGGAAGCGTAGGAGTGTTATGTTATCGGTCTAAAAAGTTTTATTATCTTCTGCCTAAGCCTACCTTTCGGATAACCGTCGAAGGGATGAGTTTTCCACGTGAAAAACATTAATCCATCGGTGTTGTCGCCATGTCAGCATGTGCTCCGTCTCTGTTTCGCTCGGGGTGGCTGCGCCCCGTGCGCGCCTCGCACCTCGCACCTCGCGCCGTCGCCGGAGATACACGAACTCCGCCACTTTTCGCAACCGAATATGCACGACTCCGCAAGGAAAATAGTCCGCTAGGTGCACTCGTATTTACTATTTTTTTTCAAATACAAATTATTCACTTTAATGATAACACACAAAAACAAAACGTCAAAAGTCTGGACTCAAAACGATTTTATATTTCACCAAATTTTAGCAAGAAAAAAAAAACAAAACTTCCAAGTTCAAAAGTTTTGAGGAGCGAACGAAGGACGAAAAAAAAATCGGTGCGCGATGTTACACGGAAGTGTTTTTAATAAAAATGGCCTGCCGCCTCGGCGGGAGGAGTGGCAATGGGCAATGAGGTCGGTACCCTCGCTCTGGCACCCGCGCGCCCCTCCCTGCCGCCGAGCCGCCGCACTCCGGCACAGGGTTAGAAAGTTTCACAAGTGAATCATGGAAAACGCGCCACACACCATTAGCCTGGAATAAGCTATGCTTGCCGCAGATCTGGGAAATAAAGGACTCCAGACCACCTACGTGATATTCCTATAAGGTGATCGAGAGGTTTCAGAATTCTTTATAAACTAAATTTCATCATATCTTAAGAAAAGACATCGGTGATCAACAAACGAACGATGCACTTAGAATTCCTTAATACATATAGTCATCTAGTAACTAACTCGTCTACAATATTTTAATAAATGAAACTTTTGTAAAAAAAAATTCACAGACCCTACATTAATTTTCCTTATAAACAAAGATGTCATAGTTTCCTATTAAAGATAATAAAATAAGGTACAATATATTCAACTCATAATTTGAATGCATGCAGTATACCCAAGTTCCAGGAAGAATTATGATTTGTTCAACATCGCTACATAATTACAAATTAAGGAAACAGGTAATTAGTTATTTAAAATTAATTACGGTTAACTATTGTAATTTAGCAAGCAAATTAATGTGCATTCAAGTATTGATGAGGCAGTCGGTTTTATTATTTTTGACATTACTTAAATATTCAATCCTAATTCAGGTTTCGTAGTACAGAAAAATGATATTTCTTCAAGGAAACATAAACTTTTGTATCAAGGATAATAGAACTATATTAATTATAAGACTTAGCCTTATTTATATGCAGTTCATATTTGTTTTATTTACTTCCAATCGCACTCACGCAACTAATCTTTGTACCGGCTTAAACGGCCAAGTACGACAGTTATAAACAATGAAAATTAAAAATAAATTCTTACTATATTTGAAACATTTTTGACATTGGCCACACAATGAAATATGAAAAAGAAAACCATGTTGAATTAAAGTTTCGTTAAAATTGTTTGAATTTCGAATTACGACTGAAGTTCGTTATCATTTGTACATACAGTACAGCGCACAAAATTCCATCGACACCGTCCTGATGGATGGCATTCCTCGACCGCGCGGTTTTTACGCAACTTCCTTTCCCCACCTGTCTTATTGAATCGACTGTATTTCCGAAATGATACAACTTAGCATGCGATCCTAAAATGATCATATCACTTTCCAAAACCTGGATCCCTTTACTATTAGGGGTAGACATATGTTTACGGATTTCACAATATTATAAAGGTAAACTTATTTAGCTTTGATGTAATACCTCATTTCCCTTGGACCACGATGTTAGCATTTTAAAATAAAAAGGCTTCTTAGACATTTTTTTCTGTAGCTTACGAAAATAATCTGAAGTACGTGTACACCATCGGATAATTGATAAGGGAATGTTACCAACATTGATAAGAATTTTACTGGTACTGTAAACTGCGCTGTAACACTTTTATAGCGATTACAAGAGACATCTCTTTCTACATCTCTTAAAATTATAGAAACGTTTTAATTTATAATTTTATACCAACAGAGTAATACTCAGCGTCAACCTGCCCTTTTCCCTACGAAGAATCGGCACAGTATGTACTCTTCCATACATCTCTGTCAGTCGCCATATCTGAACTCACACACTTCCTACGCAAATCTTCTTGTACACATTCACACCTACTTCGATCTTCCCCTCCTTTATAGTCGTCTACATTGAATCTCATCACAATTCCATGCAGAATAATACTAGAAAATCAAGCAAACATATGAAATATTTCTTTTTACACGACGATAGGGATGAGCGAGATACTGAAAACTGAAAACGTTTTGTAATGAAATGAGATAACACTGTGTGTTGTAATTTCAGTACAAATGTGTGCGGAGCGACGTAAATATAGATGGCAGTATCGATCGGTAGGCAGCTAGGCGGGAGTATAATTCAGCAGTGACCTGACCTAGGTCATCGTGCCAGTGTTAGCTGAAGTCCTTACAGTGAGCTGACCTAGTTTCCAGCTGCGCTGTTGGCACATAAAAGCTTGCCAACATACTTTCCCCTTAATAACAAACGTGGCCTAAAAATCATCAGGGTACGTTTTGATTTTTTTTTTCAAGAGAAAATAAAAATAAAAAACGTGAACAAGTTAAGACATAAGGGCATACTATCTGTTATATACTAAAATTATCATTGAGAAATAAGGTCAAAGCACAAAAAAATTAAGCACAGAATCTTTCAGTGCCTATTTCTAGCCCTTATTCGTTTAAAATACCAACACATCTGTACTTGTTTGTCAGGAAAATTATTAACCAATAGTGTTTTATTCATTCCATTATTTGATCATGATGTAATCATTTTTATATCGCTTGGCGTAACGTCACCGCACTTGGATCTCATGTTTTCGTAACAGAGGTGCACAAATGAGTACTGAGATCCTGTCTTAAGGCCTAAAACATGAGAGTTAAATCCTGACAGCTAATAAATAATTATTAAATTATTTTTTGGGCGATTTATAGGTTTTTTTAAACTCATTTTTTTTTCAATAACATGGACGTACCCTATAGAACTGAGATAAAAGTAAAATCGTACAGTTTAGGTTTAATTTAGGTGAGTTTTTGAGAGCAATGAATAAGCATAACGTGGTAACGGCTCCAACGAACGGTTGGCGGTAACTGTTAAAACTATACGAGTGGTAAAAGCTGCGAACAAAAAGAAATCCTTCAGCTTTCTAACACAGACGTGTGTGTAAATCGTCTACGTTCTCAATGAAGATGGGCTGAGAGAAACGTCACTCGTTGATTATTATTTTCTTTTGCGCAGAGGATGCTTTATTTGTTGGCAGCGGCATTCTCTTTGACATACCATTGAAAGTATTTCCTAGTATA
This sequence comes from Papilio gigon, assembly GCA_027563995.1. Classification (NCBI taxonomy): domain Eukaryota; kingdom Metazoa; phylum Arthropoda; class Insecta; order Lepidoptera; family Papilionidae; genus Papilio; species Papilio gigon. The sequence goes on from JAODUI010000023.1 coordinate 3,083,571, forward strand.
TCGCAATACTTTTTCTTTTTTTTTTTTCATTTCACAATGCAGCTTATAAACTATGCTTGTCTATGTAAAGTGTTTATAATATTTATAAACATATACTTGTTAGACATGTAAACGGAAACGTGTAATAATTAAATGATGCAAAAGTAATAATTGCAGATAAAGTTATCAAACAAGCAATTATTCAACGTTAGTTTACTTTTAATTAAATCTTAGAAATCAACTAGAATTGACTGATATAAACTTTATGTTGCTGACCATAGAGTATTTTTTTGTCATAGACCACGCTTGGATTAACCTACTTTGTGATGTTACATGGGCGATGTTAAAAATGTTGGGTGCATTGGTTAGGTGTAGGTGGAAGGGCCCGTCCTGCTAGATTCGATTCGGTGCGACTAACGGTCTCTGGTTTCGGTTCATTGACTCGATTCGGACGGTCAATTTTCGCCGTGTACTGTTAGACATCTTGCTCCACGCAATAGTCTTGGCAATAGCAGAGAGATGTGTCCCGAGGCGAGACGGTGCGATGGTAGCGCGTCCTTCTTTACAACTCTCCTTTCTAACGTTTTAATAATAATTTATGTGATTTATATCGCGTGTTTCTTCGTACAAAGACTATCCTCACTTTAAATTCAGATGTATATCGTAGTTTTTTTTGCCCTTTTCACCTAAAAAATATATCCTATTCATAACAATAATTGAGGAGTTTTCTTTGCATGTGTTATTAATCACAGGAAATAAACTTTATCGATAGATTTAATTGTGTAATCGGATAACATTTTTATCTTATCAATCTTTATTAATCGTACATTGTCATTACTTACGGCCCATGTGTCAAAGATGGAAACTAAGAAATCTATTGAGGTTATACACAAAAAAAAGCTTATACACAAAACAAATTACAACTTGATTGTTTATTTAATTCTCCAGTCTATCTATTTTCCAAGTTTTTATTGAAAAAAGTGAATTTTGAAAAGATCACGCTATTAGGAAAATATGTGAGTTTAGACGCGTTGAGATACAAACTCGACGAAAGATTTGATTTAGACTTGATATAGTGGGGAGTCGTGATTTGCCTCGAACAACTCCCAGTTCCGAGAAGGACCCGTAGGTCCGGCCGCGAGGTGGCCCTTCGGAATATCATTGCAATCTATTATTATTATTAGTGTCAATGAATTAATCATTATATTATAAAACTAAATTCACTCCTCATCGTCTAGTATTCGTTTAAAATATTGATTGACGTCATTATGACAGTATGGCGTAATATTATAGATTAAAGTGCATTAGTTAATGCTTGAAAGTATAGTACGTAGTACAAATGTTGCTCAATATCAATCGATATATTTTTTTATGTCGTTCGATATGTCATGTCTGTTTATCAGATCGCAAGCGTAATCAGGGACACCTGTCAATAGGACGGGCAAAGCGAGCAAAGCGCGGCAGAGGCATCCGTTAGAGATGCGCGCCGTCCCGTTATTGCGCGGCTCATAACAAATTCTATCTCACGAAAACCAAGCTATAGCGGCAAATCAATTACGTTCAAACATTGCCTGTTGGTTACGACTTTTGTTTTTTTTTTACCGTCACAATAAGGCAAAGGTATGACTCATTATTCCAGATAGTGACAATTGATTTTAGAATGTTTAAATTATGCATATTCGATAAAATGAATTATTAGTACAGATTTCTTTAGAGGTAACCCGGAATCGACTAAAAGAAAAAAAATACTTATTATGATAACTGGCTGATAAAAACAGATTTTTATTTTAGTGAATAAATCTAAGTCAATGTATGAAAATACAAGTTCTTAAGATATCATGAACAGACCTAATGTACATTTGTGTTTATTTTTGCATTAAGAATACTACCATTTTAGTGAAAGTGACCAACAAACGCAAATAAAAACATCTCCGCGCTCAGTAAACACATTCATCCTTAAGAGAGGAAAGCTGTGTTAATTAAAAAATCATTTTTCAAAGAGACATCTAGTAACTAATCGACTTCGAAGTAAGTAATTAAAGAAGGTACTATGGTATCGTAGGGCGACATTATTTGTAGCTGTTATTTTTAGAATGTATTATACGCATTCAATTTAAAATGCAAAACACGTAATATACTGCTATTTGAATTTAATACATGACTTGTAACATATAGCAATATCTATGTTGGTTTATTTTTTTTTTACAAAAAAAAATGGTTCTGACGCTGACCTCTTTAATATGAATAAAATGGCTGTAAGTCGTAATATTTTGTGCCTGTGTGATGTTCGCCATTTTGGCGCTGACGGCAGCGGTGAAGACCCGCGGAACTAAAATAACATGGGACTGCGTAACAATCATATCGATAAATAACAAAATGTAGACGAAAATATTATAATGCATAGGTTTATATGTCTGTAAACTGTTAAATTAGTTTTTTGGGATTTCTGGTCTATTTTGATAGATTCAATTTAAACTATCTTATAAAATGAGAGGCGATTTTTTATCGACTTAAGTTAAACAACAGAGGATATCTCCTGGTTGTTTGTGAATCGAATATCTCTGAGGTCCGTGGAGCATGGCCGAGTGGTTGGAATTGCGTAAGCACGGGGCCGATTTCTAGCGCGGCTCCCACGCGGCAAGGCCAACGTTTCGACGAGGCTGCCCAACATCGCTCCCACTTACAAACTATTACCACAAATTAGAGGAAACTATCGACTCTAAATCTTTTCAAATGTTTACCTTTTTATGTTATGCAAACAATCCGCGGATCGGCGTATATATCCACTATCATTTTAAGAAGAAATTTCATATATAGAAAGTCTATTATTTCTAATTTTGAATATAACGCTTCTTTTGCGCTTTTTCTACGCCTCCTGTAACTTTAAATAATAATTAACTTTCACACGAGCGAACTCAATTCATATTTAACGCGCATGTGCAAATATTCCAATATGGTTTTATTAACATTTTATAGTTGTTTTACGATTCAGCCAGTTCATCAAAGGGTTAACAACGTGGAGATGTACAGTGTATTATATTCATGGCGTGTCTGGTATCTTGTTACATAGGTGTAGTTAATCTGCGGCACCATCGTGAGACCTTGAGTAACGCCTACCTACATTATGTTAACTAACTTTGTACATAGCAAATCCTCGCTTTATTTGAACACGGTAAAACGAACGAAGCTAAACTAGTACACGTGTACCTAGTTCATTTTTGTGTCGTGTTAACATTTTTTTTTTCTTAAATTTGTTGTTGAATATGATTTCAATCGATGTTATTATTTACACTAGGATATCATACATATTCTAGGCAAAAAATACTCCTCAGTGACGTCATGAGTTGTGATAATTTTCACTTTACGAAGTATTTGGCACTATAATTCATTATTTTTTTAAATTGGTTAAATATGAATCGACTAACACTCACGTATTCACCAGCTGTAGGTACCGAATAGTTTCGAGTCTAACATTGGCTCTTTATCAGGGCGAGTGTATATGTCGGTTTTATCCAATTTATATTTAACTTATGACAATGTCTCAATAAAAAAGTTAATAAATCATAAATAACTAAATGGAAATACACTACAACTGAGTAACAGTAGGATAATCAAATTGTATATACGAGCTAGAATTAAAAGGCTTTTTTAATTTCATTATTTGTTTGTTATGTCTCATGAAAATTTTAATACTTTAATAAATTGATTGTCATAAATCTGTTACTCCCGCAGAAGTATCAATTAAAACTGATTTTACATACATAATACAAATTGTAAAACTATTAACGCAGAGACTAGAGTTTTCAATAGATCATTTCAGTAATAAAAAGGTATCATTGCTCTGAATAGTATTTTTTATAGTTCTTTATCGTTAAAAAGTTAACGTAAACAGGAAATTAAGCGAGTAATTTTTATCTCAAAGTAGCGGTATCTAGTTAATTACTTTACAGCCTAAAATTAAACTGCGGCCGTGAACAAAATGTCTCCGAGATGAAATCTAACCACTAAAAAAACTTCGACCTATTATTTTACCAATCAATAATCAGCCTTTTGCGTTATATTGGCTTGTAAAGAATCGTAACATCATTTATAAATCGTGTTAAAGTGTATAAATTTTTTAGATAAAACTGTTTAGTTTTTATAAAAAAAAACAACTTGATTATTATTTAAGTAACAAATATATTAATATCATGGAATTATAACAAAATTGCAGTGTAAGTTAATAAAAAATTGCGTAAAAAGAAATTGAATAGAAAAGTGTCAGCGCTTTTATCTGAACCGTTATATCTTGTAATGCAGTTTGAGTACATTTTAAGTATTTGCAAAATGTTAAAAGCATACGTATTGACATTTTTTTTAAATTTCCATAGGAAAGGATAGAAGTTTTGAATAGACTGCGCGCGGTGTAGTGCGGCGCCCGCGCACGTGAGAATGGCCAGTGCGAGCGGCGCGGCAATAGTGATCGCTGCGGCGCTAGAGCGAGACACCGCATATGAAATTAGGGTGGTTCCACGTGAGGTCAACGACACGCCGCGACACGCGTGTCAGTGATTTTTATAATTTAGATTTTGGGATAAAACGTCCGTGTACAGCGGAAGAGCATAACATTAATTTAAATTAGTATTACCTTTACACATTTATTACAGTCGCAACCTTGAAATAATGTTAATGTTGCAGATTAAACTTGCTTTTTCATAGAAAATAAACCGCGTAATATTTTTTTTTCAACAAAAAAATATTTCTATAAATATTTTGTTACAATAGTTTAATGCCATTTTATTCTATTAAATAAGATTTAAGATTAAAATGTAAATTGTGCTGATACCATTGTTAGAAAAACATTAAGTTGATAAGATGTTGCACAATACGTTATGTAACAGTTTTGTCAACGCGCCGTCGCCGGCGTCACGCAGCCACCGCGCCATTGTATGATAATGGTGACCTTCACTCGTAACGTACTCTCATCATCCCTAATATTTTTTGCATAACACATATACATCTAAAAAAGAATCAATATTCCATACTTTATTAATTAAATACGATATTATAACAAATTTATAAAATCAGCAATCTTATTCAATTGTTTCGTAATTATTTTCCTTAATACATTGAAAGTTATTTTGATTGAGTATAAAAGTAATAACTCCCTTGTTATTTCAGATATGTTTTTTTAGGAAACGATTTGTATCACAACGGAATTATCTGATATTTTGGGCCCTCTCGCATGACTTGCTTATATTTCACCTTTCTCTCGTCCACGGTAGGTAGGTACTTGCGCCGGACCACGTCTCGGGAGTAGCCTTGCGCAAACGCTTCCCACACGTGCGCCGCGCCGTGTGCATCCGAAAGGCGCACTCATCATTCTTTGCACCGTTATCTTTCCTACTTCGCGAGTGGTTATAGCGTCATTCATATTAAATTTAGGAATGTTTAATTAGAGAAAGGGCTCCATTTTTGGTCGTAACGCAGCGTTGGTACTTTGTCGGCGTTACTGTGCGATTTTTTTTTCATAATTTGCTTAGATGAGCTTCCCCCACTGAGCTGGCTCGATGAGAGCGTCATTAGGACGGGCAGTGGATTGCGCGGGCGCTGGCGTAGATTGAGAGGCCCCGGCGGGTGAGCGGCGAGCGCCGCGCCCTCTGCACCGCCGCGCCCCGCAGCCCGCACCCCGCGCGCCCCATGCGAGCAGTCTACATGGACATATAGATTTGTCGACACTACTATGAATACGTCACGTGTTGAGAAAAATTAACTAGCTACTGTCCTTAACATCCCACTCAGTTTACAAAATGTTTTCAATTAGTTCAACTTTAAAAACTGTTTACTGTTCTCATTTGCATTTAAAATAACTAAATATGTGATCAGATAAATCGACAGCAATTTGTATTTTGTATGACTAACGCGATTGAACAAAATGTATTTGGCTTTTATCATATCTTGAACCTTTTAGTTACCTACAACAATTGATATGTTATTTATCCTAATTATAACTAATTCTTATGCTGGTATGTGGTAAATATTAAAGCGTCGTGTGCCTTAACAATGCTAAATAGAATTCAACATGAGAGTAGACTGTCTTTGTATCGGGCGAGAGTAATTTTCAAATTAAAACAGCCGAATATAAATCAACAATTTTTTTTAATAAAGAATATCCAAAGACTGTAAAACCAATTTCTGTTTAATTGTGTTAGTAAGCAGTACAACAATATAAGACGCAAGTAACCCTTTGTCTAGAAATCGCTATTGTTCAATACTTTACCTTACGCTAGTATGTACTAAAACTTACAAAATTAATGCATATAACTAATTAAGTTAAGGTAGAGTTCCACTGTAACACTGTAAGAGTGTCGTTGTCGCTGTTTTCAAGGAGAATTAAAGTGATGACAATATATACAAGATTTACGCCAGTGTAACTCTACGGTTAGGAAAATGTTTGTTTTACTACGGTAACTCTATTACCGTTTCTCTACCTGCAAGTAAGTCACTTAATGGTTAAGGAAAAAAATATAGTTGGTGCTATAAAAAAACCTCGCTCGCCTTGACTCCAGATGGATTTAAAAAGTCTTATTGGAAACCAGAAGAAAATTAATAATGTACCAGGTTTTTATTATCCGCTCTCAGTCAATTAACTATGGAAAATTTAATTTTATTAAATATAATTTTTTTCTACTGGTATGTATTTGATTGAAATTGACCCTTATAATGTAGGTTTTGTGAAAAGCGATCTGCGGTACATTCTGATTAACAAGTCACTTTAATATGAATATTCAAAAAGATGTAAAATGAAACTACAACAATATTGTAAGGAAAATGTCATTTTCAAAATGGCCGCTCAGTTTGACATCCGAGTGCGCTTGCGCAGGACAAGAGGGGCGGCGGCGACGACGCGTCCTACAATATCGGAAGGTCACGGCGGGTCTGCGCAGCGAGATAAGCCCTCTCCGAGCCGCGCGCCGCCACACAGCCATTATCTAGATCCGCTTATTACTTCTTAGATCGCCTTTATCGCCGTACATTTTTGAAAATTATTAACCGTTGAAACAGTGTGCATACTTGAATGTCAATTGTTTCGTTATTTCGTCATAAATGTGTGGTATGAACTTGATACGTACATAATCATGTACTAAGTTCAATGACATCATACGAGGATAATTTGTCAAAACTTTAAGATTATTGTTGAATTTATAACAAATTAAGAAAAACGTTACGTGTGTCGCTCGCAGCAGTGATATACTTTTTTTGTATTGAGTTCAAATACATGTCCTCTATCAAAGCCGGCAATATATCCCTAGGATTAATTCGGAGATCTCTACGAACGATGTAATCCCAATTTTTCGAAGTTTGTCCTTTAAAATCGTAATGACATTAAACGTATTAAACACCCCGGTAGTGTTTTGTCACTTTGTTGATGTTAATATACATAGATCGCGATCAATTGTAGAAAAGCTACTTAAATTAGTATTGTTTTATGAGTCGTAAATTCGCCATTGAAGTGAAAATGGAGCGGATACTGACGTTTATCAGTGAGATCACAATCGGGGTCGTCGGGGAGGGACGAGGGAGAGGCGCGGGAGGGGCGCGGACGCAGGAAGCGCGCTAGCGAGGGCTCTATTTGATTGTAATGCAAATTCCCCGCTTCCGGAGGGGGCACGCAACAGGTGGGGGTCGCGCCACCAAAGAAATCACTGCAACTTAATGGCAATTACTCACACATACCCTTACACTCCACATTTGCATATACAGTACAGTACAGTCATTAATACATTATTACGGCAAAAAAATAATACGATCACGAAGAAGAGAACTGACCATAGGTAAATAATTCCTTTCTGGCAATGGTCTATGGTGATAACAATCTGCCAGCCATTCCTCACGACGCCCTTTCAATAATCCACAAGAAACTGCAAAGTAGACCTCGTTCGAGTTTTTCAGCGAGCAAAAAATGTACGATTTCCCTTGGCATCGAGGCGTAAGAAGTTTTATAAATACTTACACGTCTCAGGTTGGAGCGTCGCATCGCGTCGCGTTACGTCGGCCAAGCGTGCGCGCGCGCAGGGGGCGGCCACCCCGGCGCGGGTCATTCACCCGCCCGCGCCCCCTGCGCACCCTGCCGCGCCCCGCTCTCTTGCAATCACAGCCCTTTGTGTTCCCGCCGAGGGCAAGAACTCCATTCGTATTTCTTTGTTTTGAAATACCTCCTAACTTAAGAGGGCGCTGCGCAGGTACTCGAGTGGACTGCACTCTTATTGTTCTTTGTTTTTTGTTACGACATGTATCGTTTCAGATACGCACCAAAATTATGTTAGAATTTGAATGTTCAAGTGTTGAAGAATCTCAGACAGTATACTTTTCATTATTAAATAAATAAAGTCGATCTTATTAGACCTTATTGGAAATTATACTAATTTAGTACCAAACATATTTTTTTAATTGATAGGTCTCTATAAAGCAATTTGTGTCTCCCCACTAAAAGTACGGTGGAGTGTATCGGAGCGTAGGTCGACACCAGCGGGCCGTGTCGCTTCCCCTGCTTCACCCCAATTATGAATATAAACGATATAAATGTTTCTACCGACCTTCTAAACATGGGGTGGCAACACAAATCACATCCTCACACAGGATATTCACTTGACTTATAAACGATATGCTTCGTAACTTTCTAAATATTCATGTTCATTACATAAAAAAAGCTAACAAGGATCGTAGGAAATAGATAAAAAAATATATGTTGCGAAGCAGTAACGTTTTCTTTGGGACACTTCGTACGGATTTATCGCGTACATTTTTACTTATATGTTTTTTAACTTTCTATACTATCAGGAGATTTTTGTTAACGTACTAATATTTATTATACCATTCCAATATTCACTTGTTACAATACTAGTCTACGATAGGATTTCGAACCCTTGATCACGTGGTCGAAAATCCTTACCTTTACATTAGCCTATTAATGCTTCCCAATACAATATTAAACTTCATTATATCTATCTCTTGAAATACATAAGGAAAATGTTAAAACATGTTTAATGCGCTTTTAAAAGAGTTACGCAAATTTTTTTGTAAAATAAGTGCAATTGAACAGCAGTATTGTGCGTGGAGTAGGCGTTCGTATCTAACTTCAATTTAGTATTCATTCTCAAACATATTTGTAGGCATACAATAAGTCACGCCCGTAATTTACAATCTTACTTTTTATTGCTTATTTATTATTAATTTAGATAATTCCCCGTTGATTATTAACTAACACAATATCAAGACAGGTATCATTAAAATACCTAAAAGCGGTAATTTATAAAATAAATTTATGCAACTCTGTTGTGCCCTATATACTATATTCATATGTGTTGATAGATACATATATATATACGCCATGACAACGCAAACGTACATCGTTTGTGCGTCACCGGTTGCAAAACAAAGCTGAGTTAGTTAAATTTGTTAACTCGTATCCTATTACGTTTTATCATGTAAGCTATTTGAAGCAATATCATTTCAAAGAATTATGACAATGAATACATATATTCAACAATATGTTAGCGTGACATCAAACAATGCATTTTGTTAACTTTACAACCAAAAATGCTGAGATCGTTTTAATGCATGTAAATTTCATCAAAGCCAAAAAATGCAACATACATTATTGTACATGAATATCTAAACTTTATAAATTTATATAAAAATTGTGAATAATTTTGATTCATTCAAATCAAAATCAAATCGAAGTCCGATTTCCCAACGTGGAAAGGGGAAACAGTTGATAGTTTTGGCGAAAGAGTGAACGCATATGCGGTCGAAAATCTTTCTATGATCTCTACAGATTGAAAATAGGCAATGCATCTGCTATTGCGTTGTTAGCAATTGTCTACGGCAGCGGTCACTTCGCTAATTTAGCGAATTCATTGCCGCGACGTTTGCCTCGTATGTAAGTATATAAAAAAGACAGCCTATATTATTTTGTTGATCAATTATAACATAAGCCATGCTAAATAAATTCTATGCGCTATAATAACCGAATTAATATTACAAAAGCACTAAGACCCTTGTAATCTAAAAATAACTTATGCGCTTAAAAAAATGCACCCTTCGCCGTCTAGAACGATCGGGTGGCCGGAGCGAGAGGAGAACAGTAAAACGTGGGGGCACCCCACCCGCATGCCGCAGGAGTCGCGCCACACCGCGCCGCGCCGCGCCGCGCCGCGCCGTAGCTAATTGAACAGAATTTACTGCATTACCAAACAATCATTGCATTCGTACACACAAATATAACTTGCCCAAGCAATTTTAGACTCTATCCCATTGCTTTAAAAGCTAATTTAAGTAGATATCAGACTTATAAAAAAGCATTTCGACCACTTAATAGTATCCAAGGGTGAATTACATGGGGGTGGATTGTTTTTATTAATGACAATTTATTCAAATATAAGAGTTTTATATTTAAACGTCCGTATATGCAAATTATTTTAATTAAAAGTTTAAAGTGGGGGGCAACTATCGTGTGAAAGATGATCATTGTCTTTTTTTTTTTAAATTACCTTTTTAATTTTTTCGGCCAGCCAAAAATAACTTCTGTAACTAAGGTAAGGTACAATTGCGTGTTTAAAACCAATTTAATAAAAAAAAAAACTTATTAAAACACAACTCGAAACCACAATAAAACTGAAATGAAGGAAATGTAATAAAATTACGTGATTGGTTTAGATTCAATCATTGTCAAGAAGTCGTTTGCGTAAATAACAATTAGAAAGTGAGTATGATTGGCGTTGGCCCATTAAAGTGATCTTGCTGATACGGAACTGAAAAAATAAGGGAGGCGGAGTAAATGGACCGTACAATTACGTCGAAACGTAACAGCCTTTACTACCATTGATTTTAAATCGATCTCTTTCAATTAAACTTAATATTAATTAAATTCCCTCTCACATATCTCACATATTATCAAATTGACTTTGTATTGGAGTTTTCTAACATAACAGAGTAGTGAATCTTCTCTTACTTTTGTTAAGGGGCGCTAATGAGCTATAAGAATTTAATTTAAATTATACCCATTCGGTCAGTTTTGGAGATCATTGGGAAAAGCCTATGTCCAGCAGTGAGCAGACAACGGCTGCTGCTGATTACGATGCTGATGATGGTCAGATTTATTAAAGTATACATCGGTAATGATTAAGAAACTGTTTACAAAAAGATTAATATTTGAACACCGTCCTATAAGAATACTAAAGTATGCCTCCAACTAGGACCGATGCTCTGGTCAGGGGGTATCCTGGATGAGCAGTGGTCCAGTGGGCCACTTGCGGCTGACGTGATGCTGATAAGAATACTATTACTATGACTGTATTGTTGCGTTATAGGTAAATTGTAAAACATATTAATTATGATTCAATAGTTAGCTGAGGTAATAAAGAGCGATTTAGTTCATTCCGCATTAATTATAAATGGATTTCAACGAAAGCTCGTATATTAATTATCGGAGCTTATAAAGTTGTCTGTTGAGCCACGGCGGTCGACACATATTTGTATCGGAACTAATGCACAGCATACTGCTGACATCTATATGTGTTTTACTTCTTAATAATATTAAAAATGACTTACTTGATTTTAAATTCCTATATCCCGGTAGTCGGGCAGAGGCCGTCCTCTGTACGACGCCAGCTGACCCTGTCCTGGTATCTGCGCTTGGACTCCGCCGTCATGTTTGTTTTGAATATTATAAATGCGAAAGTTTAAATGGATGCACGTTTCATCATCAGCTCGTAGACGTCCCCAACTAGGGTCTTGGAATCTATGATAGGTGTGACTTGGCGGTCAACAATTAGACTGGCCCAGCGCGTTGTTTGACTTCACAGTTACTTTACATTTCTTCACAGATATGTACTAGTTACATGGAAATGTAGATATGAAAATAAACAAGCAAAACCTATATTAGTACATGCTTTCGCAGTCAAGGGGTACTCTGAGCCACTAGATTGATGAATGTATGTTAGAAGATAAATTAAAGACGAATCTGGATGGAGTTCACACAGATTGGTTACTGGCTGGATTAACGTTTAAGTTACTGTTTTTTTTTTAAATTCGCGCAGATTAAGCCACGCTCACGACAGCGAGTGGCTATAAATGTGTCGTGGTTACCATGATCCTTTACTTGTCAGTATGTGTAGTTATTTTAAAATCTAAATGTGACATTAAATGCCTTCTAAGTTATGCTCTTGCAACAAAAACTGGCAAATAATGATCACATCAGCTGAACAATGAAAAAAAAAAACAAGTTAATTATTGCTCTTTTGAATGTTAATTTGGTGAAAGTAAGCAATTTAAGAGTCTATTAATTTTTAAATGAGATCGCGCTTCTGATGATTTAAATTACGAACAGAAATAACCAACCCTCGGGCTGTGGACGACATTTCTTTGCGGTGTTTGTTTTTTGTTTTTAATAAGAGATATTATAATGTTCGTGTACGAAACTGTTAAGCTAACTTTAAGTTTAAGGTTTTATATTAAACTTAATAATTTTCTTTGAAATTCATATATAGAATAACATTTCTTTATCAGTCGTATGCAAGTATGAAAGTAGAAAATTAAAAAAAAACTCCCTGTCAGACCTGGATAAATTCTAAATCATAAATGCTAAATTTGAAGGCATACCGTCATCTCACAGCTGGCAATGCATCTGTGGTTCCTTTGGTATTGGAGATGTCCTTGCAATCCCGACGCTCTGTTGCCTCCTTCTATTAAAAGAACTATATCCTGTACTGAATATTTAAATATTGGAACTAAACTTAATCAAAGTGATGATCTATGGAAAATCTCCCAAAGTTATTCTACCAAAAACCTAGCTATCATTGGCTTGTGTTGGCTTATCTTGGAGCAAATTCTCCCCTTGGGGCCCGGTGTAATAACCTGTAAAATGAAGCCCCCGCTTATCTCGGTGTCATGCGACAAGTGCTCGTGGTTTCTACGCTTACTGCCCACCGCATATCGCTACTGGAAGAGACGATGTAGGGTGAGTGTTTGATACCAAAAGTATTCAACTACGGTTCAGCAACCCCATAACATATCCCACTCTGGAAGACGTTATGAGTAACGTTTTTTATTCAGTCAACTGTCGTTCGGCTCTGTTGCATTTTAACGGATAGTAGGTAATTAGAAAACACCCTTAGGGCGTTAATTTTTTTACACTACCTAGCTAGATAGTTTAAGAAGGGGATAAAAAAACTAATGTCATTAATAAATATCTTTGGCATACAATTCTCGTTTATTCTAGGTATGGGGCGGGAAGAAAAGTAAAATTTTCTTACGATTCACTTTTATCATCAATATTTTCAAAGAATAATCTTGGCGGCACTGTTGACGAACCTTTTAAGGCCGTTCCGAATGTTAATAGATCTGTGGTCGCCACGTCATCGCCCAGTCGGCGACAGGTCACGTGACCGCGCGCCCGACATGGGGAGTGCGTTCATTCATAACCCTGCCCCGGTCTAATGCCCGCGAAGAATGACAAACGCGTTGTCTAACCTCGACTTTATTAAATTAAAATGTTAAATATTGTAATTAATATGTAGGCTTTTTTATATTTCATCCATACACCTCACTGTCTCGTCGAGGATCGAAAATATATGGGCGAAAATACAATCAAAACTTGCACGTGTATGCGAATAAAAAAGTATTAAACATATAAAATATAGTCAAGAGCAATGAAAGAGGGGTCACGTAAAGGCCTAAAAAAACCTAAAAATTAATTACGGTTAATTGATAAATAAGTCATAAAAATTATAAGGCACCCAAAAAATTGCGTTAAGAAAAAAACTGCCCATCTCGCCTTAAAACACAAATAGGAAACGTCTATTTTTGTACAACAATATGATTACTATCAATATGGTTTATAGACACATATAACAACAGATTAGAAAGAAAAGAAACACAAGTACAGTTCCTTCTTCGAAAGTCTTCCTTTTTCAAATTCTGATTTTTTAAGTCGCAGCTTTGCAGTACCTAAGAAGCTAATATCTCAATTTATGATTAATTATATTGTCTATTATACAAGGTTTATTTCGTGAAGCTAGCATTCCTAGTTCTACACTTATTCATTTGAGAATTATAGATATTTTTAAATGACCCGGTCTCAATGCTCTCGAGTGTATAAATATATAATCTTCTCGCACCCTGTATCTATAATATTTTAAGCGTACACCTGTAACAAAGTTACATATGTTCGCCACGCTTACTGCGAGAAAACTTGTTTAACATGAAAAAAACCAGGGGTGTGTTACCCGTATTCTTTTTTTTATTTAGACATTGACGATCCAAGTATTGTAGTAAAATATATGAGACTAGGTTCTGTCTGCATTAAACAAAATATATATATAGCCTATGTCACCCAGTGATAATGTAGTTTTGTAATGGCAAAATCATTTTTGAAATAAATTCAGTAGTTTTTCAGTTTATTCGATACATACAAAATGCAAATGTTTCTCCTTTATAAGATTAGTTCTTATCGAAATGTGAGCACGCGGGCAATTCACGGTAAAATGAAAAGCATTTAAAAAAGTCAGTGAGACAACTTGATGAACTGAATTAAATTAATTGCAGTACTTCATGTATTTATCTTCTAGCCACAGACCAAGATACTAAATACAGGCATTGATATGATCAGATCAGATGCAGAATCTGTATCTATTTGATGTCAAGATAAAGTTATGTTGACTATCTAACCTAGAAGATTAGTGAATTTAAATCACTCGTTAAGCTAAGCAATGTAAGGCTGATTCCTCGACGACTGCTGGCATTTGTTTTTAGAAGACAATTAATTAAATATAACAAAATAACTCGGCAAGTATTCTCTCCCACGAGACCGGGTCGTCCCTCGGAGGGAAGGGGACGCAAACGCACGCCTGGGAACGACGGGAGGTGCCGCTTTTTGTTCCTTTTCTCAGACGTCCAAAGGGGGATGACCGGGTGGGTTCTTTTTTACCTTTTGTCCATCTTTTGTTCATCCTCCTTTTTGGAGTTTTTGGACAAGACCTTGAAAGACTACTCGAGCCAAACTGTATTACAAAGAAATTCTAATTCTAAAATCGTAATTTAATTTTATCATTAGCAAGACATGTACGATACTTAATAATTAGATTTTGGTTTTATTACTGGCCGAAATTGAATTTGATGACTTTATTTTTACTATCAGTAAAGTGGATGCTGTAGTCGTATTTTTCTAATTTTTTTTTCAATTATCGTTATCTGTCAACAAAATTTGATGAAATATAAAAAAAAAACTTCCGACATCGATTGCTTCACAAGTATTTAAAATACGTGAGACCTAAAATACGTCGAGCGGTGTCTGCTACGAATAAGGCGACGCCTGGTGCCGGCCGGCGGTCCTTAGCGAACGCAACTTTATTGGTCTTTCGAGTAATTGCCAATGCACTTTCATAATCAGCTTTCTTGTGAAGCTTGAGTGCATGGCTCACATGTCCATGTTCTAAGCTTTTATGTTGTTTCGCATTTAAGAAGAAATTCTCTAACAAGGGTCGACTATCATTACGAATAAGCTAACACGGATAGACCGATCACACGAAAAATTATCTTCAAGTTTAAAAAGTTCCCTGTGCGACACTTCAAAATTAAAATAATGACATGTCAGATTGATAAATGATGTTATCTAATATTGAGAGATATGTAAAATACACAAAATCACGACGTTTCTTAACTAGAATGTTTCAATAGCCATTACGAGTTCAAATCAAGAAAATTACTGAATAGTCACATAGCATTGGTCCTGGAACCATGGCGTGCTGGAATGGACGAATGGGCACTACGACGTAGCGTACATAGGCCTCTTAGAAAATGGACCGATCGAAAATGAGAGAACAATTAATGGTACTTCATCATAATCAACAGCCTAAAGTCGTCCACTGCTGAAAGTAAGCCTTCTTCCTCTATTAGTAACTAATTCAACTTATTTTCCAATCAATTTGAGTAAATTCTTTATTAAGGTACGAATTTAAAACACCATTTCTTATGCTTGACATTTCTTTTTTCCATCATTTTTTTCTTAGTTACTTTTAAATTGAAAAAAAATTGAATTTGGAACACTGTTTTTTTGACTGTCAACTTTCATTAAAAAAAATCAACAAACGCGTTCAATTTTATTTTCTTTCTGTTCATATTGTAAACAATGTTAAATAATAAATAAATTTTAATTTGCGCTTGTAGCAAATCAGTAATAACACTTTATGGTTGCAAACGTAATTTGTAACTTAGATATTACATAAGACGTCCGCTTATAGTTTCCTTTACCGGGTAAAATAAAAAAGTATAATTTCCGAGAAAATCTTCCATATGTTAGAATATCTACAATGTAATCCTTGTAGTGACGTCTCTTCACGTTTAATATCAACCAAGAGATTTATACTCTACAAGTTTTTTTTTCGTTGCTTCCTAACACGACGTACATCCACAAAAATGAACTGATTCAATAATCATTACAGTTATTAATTTCTAATGAGATACTAAGAATCTAATTACATTAACCTATTCTAATATGTCTAAGGGTTTTAGCGACTTCTGTAAAGTACGGAGATTGCCAAATGATACGCTTGAAGCAGTAGGTATAAACCCTCAATTATTTATCAAATGAGAGAACACTGGGTGTTTCCGAAAGTAATTCCCATTGATACAGATTAAGTTCTATAGCCTGTATAATATGTTCGTATCTAAGTTACTTTTTAAATGTAAACAATAGTCGTGTTGAAATTATCATACAAATTCGGTGCAACATGGCGTCACTACCCCCTATATCGGTGCAGTATGCGGGCGCTATCGGCGTATCGGCAGGGGGTGGCCGCCCCCCACCCCATCCCCACTTTATCTGCGCCGATCGATATTACTCATGGAAAACTACCACGGAAAGCCGACTAGTCGTCACTACATAAAATACACTATTACTTTTCATTAACATCTGAAAATAAATAACTAAAAGCCACATTAAAAATAACCTTTTGATCAATTTAATACAAATAAACGTGTTCTTAATACAATACATTTGCATAAATTATCTTAATGTAAATAATAAACTAAACATTACATTGCTCATAGTCTACAAAAAATCAAATTCCCCTAGAGAAGCATTGTCGAGCAGAACGGCATCTGTCATCATTTTATTTTTTTTATTTTCTTCACGTCTAAATTATCAAAGATCGATAAATTTATCTGAGCTGGTAGTCAGAAGTTAAATTAAATTTTTCGCTCACTACCGCCCTCTGTCTAAATAATCTGAATAATATTGAAAAGTAATTAGTCATCAATCTGCTCTGACTTGACTAACTTTTTCTCAGAAACATTGTTAAATTCTGCATCCTAGTCGCTTTTGTGCCCTCGACATCTCGATACTTACTAAACGTTCAAGTGACTACGGCTTTTAGGTGGAACACCGCGAACGGACGCGTTGGTATACAGCTTGATATTTAATAAGCTTTAAAAGGTACAGTATAGTAATTACGAAAAGTAGGAAACTAGGCAATATCTTATGGCATGTTCATTGACTATAAACATGTTAAATACGAGCCTGACACTACGAATTCATTTACGTTTACTAATAATTTTATATACATACTAGAGCTATCGACTTTGTAAAGAAGGCTAATAATTAGCTTATTTCAAACGAGAGTTCCTACTAGGATTTAATCAAAATTTTATTATTCAATAATGTGTAGTATTAGTATAATTTAATGTATTTAACAATATTGGAAGCGATACCCGCCATAACGTTTATTATAGATAAACAGCTATGATGAAAATTATTGAAAATTATCTATTGAAATAATGTGCAAGGTATTGGGGACGTCCTATGTCTAGGAGTTGGCAGACAAAGCCTGATAATGATGAATTGAAGAAGTTCTATACAAGAATGTTATTTTTATAAACTAACTAGCTGACCCCGCGAACTCTGTTTCGCCTTAAAGGCAATAAATGAACAGATCATTGAATTTATTAGGAAATATAACAAAAAAATAAATTCCTTCTCGGAAAAAAACGTTTGTATGGGAAATAGAAAAGGGCTATTTTAAGGCTTTCACGGGAGTTTTTCAAATGTTTCTCACCTTTTAAACCTTCCCTAGACCTCCACGAACATTCCAAGACCAAGATAAGATAAATCCGATAAGCCGTTCTCGAGTTTTAGCGAGACTAACGAACAGCAATTCATTTATATATATATAGATGACGTTATTATTGTAGGAGCTACGAGGACCTACATACTAAGTACGATTCACGCATTATCGAGGCGAATGAGTAAGAATCTACTAAGCTACTAAAACAAGAAGTTTGAACTAACTTCAAGAGGTTTTGGTTTAGTGAAAACAACATAGTTTATTCTAAGTCTATAATATAAAGAGCGTTCTTATCAAAAGATGTTTAAAAATACGTGCCCAAGATCGTGCAAAGAATAAACATTGATTTTGATTTGTAACTTTATTGACCGATCGCAAGTCGTACAATGAAATTGTAATGTTCTTACAACACAATAAATGTCATGACCAAATGCTTCTTATTGGAATACAATTGTTTATGACACGAATAGCAAACGTTTCTTCTTGGTGTGTGCAGAATTTACCTAACTGTTTCTATTTCGAAGGTAAAACTAGTAAAATCTTATAGGTGATAATTCGTCAAGGCAGTGAGCCCGGGCGGCGCGGCGGTAGTACACCTGCGGTGGACATTCTCGGCGCGAGCTCGAGAGCCAAACTTATCGTTGTGCTCTGACGCAACCCAAACAGGATCCACTTCCCAACAAAAAGTACCACGGCCACTATTTCGAAACTCGTGCGCACCTAAATAGAGAAAGGCATCTATGTGCTTGTACATCATTTGTAGCTCCGCTAGTCGCAACCCACGGGGTACGGGGTGAATGCCCTTAACGTCCTCCGTCCTCCTCCAGCATAGCGCCCTCCCGTTCTAGCGCGCGAGAATCCCTCTTCTTTTGACTTTGAAAAGAGGGCACGTTGAGGCCGCTTGCACGCCAATTTGTACTTAACGATCAACGCATAAGGTCGTGTTTAGATCGCTCATTATCTTCTCCGTGTCGAACTAAGGGTGTGTGCGCAAGCGCATTGCGTTTGTATTCAAATGAGGACAGTGCGTTCCGCGCCGGAGAGCACTATGATTGTACTTTTTTACTCCGTGAGCCGTAATCAGCCACAAGGAAATGAGCATCCTTAGGGGTGGCGCGCGTCGAGGACGCCGACCACGGCTATTGGGGACAGCGTCTCATTAATGTGCCGCAATTAGACGGCGCTACATCGCTCGCGCTGACCATCGCTTGACAATGAAACGACTCATCTAAATACGATTTGTTTCTATTGTCTATGACTCTATAACGAATCGACACGCTTTGTTACTATAGGGCAGAATAGTTTTCTGCTACGATGCATGTCAAATTCAATGAGCACGCGAAACTTTTACCCGACATTTGTTGAATACTTTTGATTGGTCCCTTTACTTTATAAAATAATTCAATAGATGCGCATTTTCTGCGTCATAAACGATAAGGGAACATGCTATCAGTTCTCTCTAAGGTGACTATCGCCAACAATGTCAAGGGTTATTGGTCCATCATTATCTGAACAGACCCCCAACACAGCCATATCGACCTCAATTGAATGCAAACGGTCATTTCTGACTACCACTATTCTACGATCCAGTTACTTAGGTACCATTTGTGGTCCTGTGTGGTATCTAAACATATTAATTTAACCAACATTACCACGAAAAAAATAATGTATCACAACCCACGGGGTACGGGGTGAATGCCGATGGTGCCATGGTGCCGATGGTGGTGTATATATTAAGAATAACATCTTAATTTTTAATAAAATCTTAATGTTAATGTTGTTAAGTCTGAACACTGGACTTCGCGTGATTTGCGCCTATAAAGACGAACGAAAATTTCAATAGTCGACGTCTGGTCTCAGCATCAATACGAATTTCACACATAACAATCATTTACTAAAACTATTTTAAACACAAATTATTATCTACCATTCAATTCACAAAATGACATTTAACTGTAAATATCCACGTAAAAAAACTATAATTTACATGCACCGGATGACCTTAAATCAAAAACGGTTCGAAGCAAACTAACAACGGAATTAACGTAATGAGTGCGTATCTTATTATCTGTTATTAAGGGAACTGAGAACTGCTACGGAGAAGGAAGAGGAAACATAGATGGGATCTGAATTAAATGACTAACCATTAGCTCATTACATCATCATCAACCTGCCCTTTTCTCTATGGGGGGTCGGCACAGTATGTACTACTGTTCCATGAATCTCTATCATTCATATCTGAACTCACACACTTTCATACAATCCATTCTTATCTTCGATTTTCCTTTACCTGTTTAATCATCCACATTCAATCTCATCACCTACTTGTTTATCTGCTCATTACAAAGTTACTCAATGAAGTTTTACAGTTATCACTAAATCTACACTTGGGCTTCATTCTTCTAGTCTTTATTATAAATGTCTCGTACTGCGGCCGCCAGTGTTTAAGACACATTTAATAGCGTCACTTGATCCTGTCAGTGTATCAGCGGCCGGCGAACAATGGGATAGAAACAATTCCTCCCGGACGCGGCACAAAAGGAAGCGAAGACAAAGCTATTGGTGTGAAGTGCGCCTGCGCAATAAACATTCGTGCTGTTGTGACTTGTCTCTGACATCCATGTTTACTTTACGATTGTGTGTCAACTGTATTTTCTTATACATGTCTAGTTACCTGTTGTAGTGTATGCCAATATTCGACAGATATATAAAGTATTGTTGTATGAATTATAAGAACATAGATTATAATTTTAATTTTTGTATAGTCTTATAAATGCTTATTCGAAGAAGCGAAAAAAACAATTCATTCCAAAAAAGTCCTATTGGTAAAATCG
Organism: Papilio gigon; assembly: GCA_027563995.1. Lineage (NCBI taxonomy): Eukaryota > Metazoa > Arthropoda > Insecta > Lepidoptera > Papilionidae > Papilio > Papilio gigon. The sequence continues at coordinate 3,104,485 of JAODUI010000023.1, forward strand.
TTTAATTTACAAGAGGTTTGTGGTATATGGTTATTGACTACTTATGTGAAAGATGTAACTATAATAACCTAAGGTAAATGCAATTGGAAGTAAAAATACTTACGTAAGTAGAAACTAAAATTGATATTTAGCTTGTAATATAATATTTGTTGCGACACCTCTTCAATAATTTATAACCTCGTTATATTTGAAGTGCGCGGGGCGCGGGGTGCGGGGCGCGGGGCGCGGGATCGGGCGAGCCGCTGGACTGCGATCATACTAATTGGAACAACTCATTGTAGCTATAGTTATAAAATCTAGACATATTCATAAATATTGTTTTTTGTTGACGTTACATCTTTACTTTCTTTAAATTATCATTTCATATAATACTTCTGTATCAAATAATTAGAGCAAATAAATGAGATGTCATCCCATTTTGTAGTACATTCTAAACAAGGAGAGTATGAGTAAAGAAGGAATAAAACGTTACTCTACATTTTACCATCTAACTAGCCCTTTTACCTACAGAGGGTCGGCACAGTATGTACACTGCCATACATCTCTGTCAGCCGTCATAACTGAACTCGCACACTTCTTACGCATGTTCTCTTCCACACAATCCATCCACACCTTTAATTTTCCGTTACCTTTAGCCATCCTCGCTGTCATATTGTTATGTTGGTGGAAATTAAGTGTGTATTTGTGGACATTATTTCAGTATTTTTTTTGTAACGGGGGGTAAATCTTCAGAAGATACCCTGCCTTCTGAGGGAAAGGCTTATGTGAGATTCATACTCACTAAAACCCCCTCGGTGGCCATCAACAAGTGCGGTTGCGAGGGCCCCGGGATCTCCGGAGGACCGCACCGAGACCATCATTTCAGTATAGCAGTCAAAAAATATCAACTAAAAGTTACACATTAGTCGTATTAATAGCTTATTCTTTTTTTGGAGCGTCTGTTTTATATCAATTAGACGTGACAGAGAGCAGAGAGTGATAAGTGACGGGGGAATGCGTATTTTAATGAAAACAAAGTCGCATTGTGGATGCGGGGTGTGTTGACTCATTACACAAACGAGTTTTAGTTTTATAAATGTTGTTGAATCAAAAATTACACGACAGAGCACAGCGGCCGTCGAATGTTACACAATATGACACGGACGAACACGTGATTCCAGTAAATTAAAGTCTTGATATGCAATTACATGTAAGGGGTAGGTTTAGTTTAAAAATGAATATGTTAAGAAACTTTGATGTGAGATCTTGGGAATTAGTTGAATAAATATGACACAAAATTTTGATTTACTAAAGAATCTAAGTATAATAAAATCATTTGACTATGCTTTTCCTAAACATATTAAAAAAAACACAGCTCTGTACTTGCAGTCAGTTTTCACTGACGAGACACTTACAAAAACATATTGCTATCTCAGTTTTTTTCAATTAGAATGACAGGGACGACGATGTTTTTGTACCAGCGGAAAACTATAATTATATTTGAATGCCAAGGTTGTATGTTAAACATAGGTTAGTATGCAGAACAAGGTAAAACATCTTAGTACTTTGTTCAGTTCAGATCTCTGGGTGGCTGTGACAGCATTGACTATGAGTCACGGTTTAGGTTGAGATAATCGATGAACGCACAACGTTACAGCCTCAATATTGCCATCACGTTATACATAATTTAACTGTATATTTTCATTGCACAAAAACTATAAAATAACATTGTCATCGCCAATTATTAAAAATGTGATTGCAATATGTTTTCGATAAGGTTTTCAGCTGGTTGGTGTTCGTGATCGCGGTCCGTCGCTCACTCTGAAGAGGAATCTCTGATGGGCTCGAAACTAGTCGGTACCTACACCGATCTACATGTGAGTCAAGCCGTTTTTATAAGTATTGTAGATATCTTAAATACGAGAAAAGTTTCTATACATTGTAACTGTGAATATTAATTATTGATACATTAGTTTTTATTATTTATGTTGTTAGCAGTTTAAATCGGGTACGTTCCCATCCGGAGTCATCCGTTCGCAAGTACAGTGGTGGCGCGGCGTCAATATGAGTTACGATGTGGGCGGGCCTCGACCTTCGCAGGTCCTACGACTTGCTAATAGAGATGTGCCAATTTTTTGATTTAATATCGATGTTATATTTTGTCACCAGATGGCGTATAATTGATCTGAACCTCCTAAACCACTGAACCAAATTTGACAGGGCTTTTACTTGAAGGTAGTATGGTAGTAACAGGATATTTTATAGAATATATGCCGATGAAATCGCTAGCAGCCACTACTATATCTTTTTATTTTACATTTATGTAAACTTTATGTGTATAATGTAAAATATGAATATATTAAAGTAGCACACACAAGAAATTTAACTAATTCGTAAATTTTATAATTCAATAGTATTCTTTTGACTGACTGAACCGAATGTTGAAATTATAATTAATGATTTAAATAATAAAACCGCTAATAAATATTTTCTACAAAATATATTATTGTCACACTTTTAACTATGGATCATAAATAAGTAGATATTCTAAAAGTTTCTTTTTTACATCAATATCGATATCGACAAATATGAAAACAACTGCATCACTAGCTGTATTTTATTTAGTAACAAACACTCCCTAGTGTCGTAGCGTCAAACGGTAAATCGACACAAAACGATAATTTTATGTAAGTCATATAAATATGATGTCTGTTAATATCAGCTTTTATCTTACTTTTATATGCAATAATTTATGTACAAAGTTGGCTTCGGCATAGTTTATAATGAAAGAGATATTTTGAGTAAGGATTTTCATACTAAATCAATAATAAGGGTAACTGCAGATACATTGTCACAACATTTTGACATTCCCTCCACAAACATTCATAACCTATAAATGGAATGTCATTCGAATTTGACGTTTAATCGAGATTCGTTTTTCGAATGTGATTTTGTATTGTAAATGACAACACTAAAGAAATATACTCAAAGAAAAGACTTCCGAGGGCCTTTTTCTCTTCATCTTTGTTCTGATTCTTATGTCCTTCCCATCCTCCATAGAATATATCAAATTAAACATAGTCTAAAATAATCTTAGGTATTGTACATCCTCCCACTGCCGGGCCTCTCGATGTCTACGCATCATTACAAATGACACTATCACCCACACAGAGTTTTATCTGTGAGCGGGCGTGCTGTGGAGCCTCTCTACAATAAAATATAAGTTTTTACGTCTCCCCAGCGCGGTTGCGTAATCTTGCATTCCTTGTTCGAAGTTCCACGCGCTCCCTCCGCTATGACCGCAACTCAGGAAATTTGTAACACGTTTTATGTACTTTTGAATATTTATTTAAGGTTAGGAATTGTTTCTGTATTTTCTAGGATTAACTAGCTGTGTAATATACCTATTGAAAGCTGTAAGTCCACGTTGTACGATGACACTTTGTTTTAAACCATCACCTGCGAATTATTCTGCACAGATTAAATAAACACTTAATTAGTTGTTGTTCCAAGCTACGTTTTACGTTTATGCCAAATTTCAGCGAGATCCGTTAATCTAATCTGGAGATATGGTAACAAACATCCATCCATATAAATTTCCATCCATCTAACCTTTCGCCATTGTAATATTAGTAAGATGTATTCTATGGTAAATAAGAAATATTAGTGTAAAGTCTGTTACTAATTATAAATAGTAAGTAATAAATAATCACAATTATGATCATTTATAATAATTTCAAAACAAACAAAAAAATGTTGTAATAATGTTGATTGATATTTTCTCATTTCATATGAAAACGACGTTCATCAGTCAATCATTTGCAGGCTTAATATCCGAGTGAGTCGCCTCGTGTACGTTGGCCTCGATTCACCCTGCTGTCGCCGCAGTTTCCATTTGCTGGCAAAAAGTTGTGAACGCTAGAGCAACGGGCGGGCCGGAGATATCGACTATCAATGACACCGACCAATGTAACGTGACACCTCATGAAGTATGACGACGCACCTTTGTCGTCTGTTTATTAACACGTGCGAAGGGGGCGGTGGGTTTTGGTAACTGGTCAGGCAATAATGACACATTGTTGGTTGTCGGGGAACGGTTAGAGATATTAAAAGGTTCTTGTGCGCCTGCCAGTACGTTAGCACTAACCGTTGTTGTTTCCTTCCTGCTGGTACTGCTTCGCGCTGCAATTAATGTTAGAAATGGTATCGTTTACAATATCCACATCACTTCGCATGTATATACACATCACCTCCTACCATTCACCTTTACAATAAGCAACAAAGGTGTAAAATATTCTTTTGTCACCTTAAATCAGTTTTCAATTTTTTTTAGTATATTGATCACCGGCAATTGTATAAACCAGTTGCAGTGATGTCATCGCAATCTCATATAATGCGTTAGTTACTAAGTTGATATTTAAATTCTCTAAAATCTATGACGGATAGCTCAAGCACATTAAATATGGCGATAGTACTACTAAACAGTGTTTAATTATTACCACTCTAAATAGGTAACTAGGCTGATTACCTTCCAAAATTAAATATTCTACAGATTGTATAACTTATATGAGAATAGAAGATAAACGACCAGAATGCAAGTTACTGCACTCACATCATCCTTATAAATTAACAGATAGTGTTGCCATGGAACGACATTAGCCTATTCTCGATTTAAAATACAACTTTCGTGAAAAATGCCGCCATATTTTAAACAAATAGAAACGGAAACTGGCAAACGTAATGATTATTTTATTCATTACACAGGTACATTAACAAGACGGGTTGGAGCTAAAAAATACTGGTCTTAACTGTTTGTGATAAATCAAAGGCCCACGAATAGATGGCTCATAAAGGTGCCCACAAAAGACGGAGTTTTAGAGCCCTTCAGAAAGTGTGTCGACTGGCTCCGCGCGCCGCCCGCCCCGCCCGCCGACAGGAACTCGCAAAGACATTGAACTGGCAACACGCTAAATAAGAAAACATACATGTTCCATGAAACTACGCTTTTTTTTTTAAAGCGAACTCGCCAGGTAAGTCAGTGGATCAGAACGTGTTATAAAACGTGTGCTCGACTAACTAAAAAGGGTTTACCATGTTTTTTTTTTAAATAAAATATAGAGAAATACGCACAGTTAGGAATTCTATCATATTCCCACTGCCCACTGCTGGACACAGGCTTTCCTTATTACCATAGAGTTTTTATCCTCCTTCAAAAATTCTTCGTCACAACATAATTTACCTGAGTTCAAGCTGGTCATGCTTAAGCAGCTGGTGTAGCCAGGGCATGGCGCGGCGGGTGCCGTGGCGTTCCACCAGCTGCAGCAGCAGCGCGGGCTGCCGGCACAGCAGGCGCCCCAGCCGCAGCTGCGTACTTAGCGCCGCTAGTGCCTCAACCACGCCACCCGGCGGCCGCCGCGCCGGGCCCAGCGCGTCCAGCACTGACAGCTACGACAATGACCACTGACGCTATCTCAATATATTCCAACTGTGTGATACTATTACAACATAAACGTATGAATAAAAAAGCAACAATTAATTTAAAACACTGACGATAAATGAAACAGTGTGTATCCCCACAACATTCCAGGTAACAAATCCATAGATCTCCCCGCTCGACCGTGCCCTCTGCCCGTCAAACTTGGAGCCATTATTTGGGAGCCTTTAAGCTACAGAACAGTTACAATAGAAATGAAATACGTAAAAACTGGACTGAAACGTCCGAGAAAACCCTTCTCCTTTTTTTTACTTAAAGGCGCAAAGATGTGCAAAAGGGTACCTGGCTGAGAAGTCGCGAGGTGTGCTCGGTGACAGGCAGCTTCGAGTTACTGGCGGTGGCGAGGTGCGTCTCCAGCTGCAGGATGGTCGCGCGCTCCGCCTCCAGCCGCTCCGCCTCGCCCGCGCCGCTCGTGCTCCACTCTATACTCGGTTTACTGCAACACAATGTTACAGTCACTGCCGACTCCTTATGAGTGTCCTAGTCGTGGTCGTATTCTTACCCGGTGATACACATCTCGATAAGCGCTCGCAGCGTGGGGTACGTGGCGGCGGCGCGCTCGGCGAAGCCCTGCGGGTTGTGCGCCGCTAGCATGGTCAGCAGTATCCAGCCGCGCCAGTACAGCGACGTTATTACCAGCGTTGGCGCACTATAACTGTCATATTAAAAAAAATAAGAGACGTACATAAAGAAATGCTAACTTAGATATCAATGCGAATGTAATTACACTTAAATATAACCTACTTTATATCCGGCTCGAAGGACCACGAAGTGAATTTAAATTATTACCTAACTTTTTGGTCAATTTAACTGTTTCTTTTTTCAATTACATACACGCACTATTGCGACATGGTTTGTGTATGAATTCGTACAATAATTACCAGTCAGCAAATTTATTAGTGTAGTTACCCTGCTGGTAAGGTGATATTGTCAGGCGGATTGAACTGGCACAGCTGGAAGATGTAGTCGACGATCTCCAGCTTGTCGACCTGCAGCGGCAGGTCGTCCGCGGGCAGGGCGCACGCTCGCCGCACCAGCTGCTCCACCAGCTCGAACACCTCCGCGGGGGACACTGGGATATCCTGGCGGAAAAAAATAGAGTTTAGATTTAGTATGAGAAAACAACACTAAGTGATTATTCGAGGATTATTAAAAGACTCGAGTGCGTTTGTTACTTCGTGTACTTAGAAACAGCATACATTCGGAGATTCGCGTTGAAATGTAGTAGAGACCGGCATCTCTGGAATTTGACCTTCCTCTTCATCATTTAGAAGTTTTAAAGCGAAATTCATGAATATTGTCTGTTTTTTTTGTTGTTAAATTACTATTGTTTCCATTATGGACAAACTTGTAAAATATTATTGTCATGTGTTTTACTCTATTTCACATCAGAGAACATGTTGAAATATAGCAGCAGTATTACCTTGGAGAGTCCAATGAAGATGAGCCTGAGCAGTGTGTTCTGCGGCAGCGGCGCCTCGCAGCACAGCCGGTAGCAGAGCGGGCGCTCCGACTCGGGCGGCCAGTTGTCCGCCTTGCTGTACGCCTCCGCAGCCTCCACGAACATTATCTGTCACAACACAATACACTTATGGTGAGAAAAGATTTTGCTTCCAAAGAAAAGTTCATATCCATCGTGCTCTCTCAAATAGCTAAAGCGCCCATCTTAGAGAATGACATTATTCATTTTGACATTTGACACTAAACAAGAAAATTCCATATTAATGCATATGAATGTGAGGGACATTTTACATAGTACGATGATTCATTGCCAGTTCGGGCGTACGTACGCACGCTCGTACCTGGGTGCGTGTACCTTATTGAGTGCGTGCTGGTAGTCGTGCCGGGCGGGGCGGTATATGGGCACGGCGGTGTCGAGCAGCCAGGCCAGCGCGTGCTGCTGCAGCGCGCACAGCTGCGCGCGGTACTCGGGCGCGTGCTTGCTGTGCGCCGCGGTCACCACGCAGCAGCACGCGAATAGATCCGCCAGAGACTGGAACGCGCGCTCGCGGACCTACACACAAAAAAATAGACTTTACATAGTTCAAGTGACTTAACGAAAAATGTAGTGTGGATTTCTCATACTAAGGAAGTTCACATAATGATTAACTAATAACAAAATGTCATATACTGTTAACAGTGTAATACCTCTTGCGGCGGCTCGTGCTGCGGGGGCGCTGCGAGCGCGGCGGCGAGCGGCAGCAGCGCCTGCGTCTCGGAGCGCGCGGCGCGCACGCACTCGCGGAGCATCGCCCGCATCGGACGCAGGTAGTCCTCGGACCGAAACAGCAGCTCCTTTACAACATATACTAAAAGTCAATAACCGTTTATATATTTGTTTCAATGACTGGGACCAAAGTATTTTTTAAAGGTTAAAAGCATAGTGTAAGTCGCAGTGACCTGATAAGTCTCCGCGATGGCGGCGGGCACGAGCTGCGGCTGCGCGTGCACGAGCGCGGCGAGCACGGCCATGTTGTTGGGCGAGCGCGCGTTCGACAGCTCGTTGTAGATCGTGTGCGTGACCACGCTGCGCAGCAACGCGGGACTGTCGGACACCATCTCCCTGTGCACATACAACAAACACAAGTAATTAGTATCAATATCTCTTATATATATTATTCGATAAAAGTTAAGACACATAAGCGCCAATAGCCTAATGATTAAGAGTACGGAGTCCCGATTACGTGGTCGAGAGTTCGAATCCCGCCATTCGAATATTGTCGTGAACCATATCCTAGTACAAGCCTAAAAGTTTAATTGGAGTCGTAAAAGAAATTTTAGTAAATTAACAAACCTCCTAATATTTGTATAATAAAACAAAATTCGTTACACGAGCGAGACAGAAGATATGAATAAGACTTCACTGCAGTCTCTACACTTCTAAATCCATGGATCGCTCACCTAAGACACGCCTGATAGGCGGCCTGCAGAGGCTTCGTCTTGAGGCGCATGCGGGCGAGCTGGGCCAGCACCTCGTGGTCGCGCGCGGCGCTCGGCCCCGCGGCGGCCGCGTTGGCGCACACGTACGCGAGCAGCTCCTGCGCCGCGCGCCACAGCTTGCCCGAGTGCAGCCACGCTTCCAGGCGAGTCGCCGCTATCATGCGAATCTAAAATTATTATTATTTCTAAAATATAAACATTGAAATTATTAATCGTGCGTACTTTAGCTTATTTTAAAAGGCATAAATGTATGAAAATGTACAAAACCCTGACTAAAGCGTGAGTGTGCTTGTAACGACTTCATGTTGCTAAGACCTAGAACGTTATGATGTCTTTATTTGAATTAAAGAATTATTTATTACCTCTGGGAAGCCGCACGTAGCGGACAGCAGTTTGAGAAAGCCTTTGCCGATGGTGTCCGGCGCGGTGCGCCGCTGCAACTGCTCCTTGATGGCCTCCAGCACCATTGCTTCTACCGTTTCATAACTGCTGGTGTACCTAAACATACCAAGGAGACACCTGACATACTTGCCACTGAATGTGGACGAATGTAGGACCGCATACTGAAGACATTGGGAAAGGCCTATGTCCAGAAGTGGACAGACAAAGGCTAATGATGCCATACTGTTTTCTAATAATTGTTTTGAATATCAATCGATGGTGGACGATTGAAGGAAAACTTTAGTCATCGACATATAAAAAAAATACGTAGTCATTTTCGTTTGCGTTATTCCAATTACAGAAATACACCCTCGCAACTATTTTAAACTGGGTCCCTTTTTACAAAACAATTATTCTGACGTTAATTCGAATACAGACGAGCGTGGTTTATCTTTACCTTTGACTGATCTATCGTTTTAAGACAGACACGCTTCGATGTAAATTTTAAGTTGGAACACCGCGAACGAAGGCGACTGTACGTGTTTTAAAAATATGAATTTACCGTGGCGAGACGGCGTACTCGACGTCTGTGTCGTCGTCGTCCGCACTGCCCAGCAGCGGCGAGCCCGACCCTGATGGTGACATTGTACCTATCACATTAATATTATAAAAACGAACTCGCAGTTGCAACTATTCAACTTCTTGACCGGCGCTTCCCAGCGTGGGACCCGCGCCTCGCACTGGGACCATTTTATATTTATTGGGGCCATTTATAAAATGGACCAGGTACGACTTTAACATTCTTGAAATTTTACCAAATGTTTTTTGATAACAATTTCATATACTTTCCAACTTGAGAATTTTGTAGGGGGACATAAAGTTTTGTTAAAGTGGGGCATGGCACATAAAAGGTACACACTGCTCTTGACTTATTAAGTTACTTCAACATTTATGTCGGCAAGAGATTAGTTACTCGTTCCGCACGGCGCTAGTAGTACTAGCCTTAAATATAACAAAGGCATATTTTTCTTTATGTAAATATATGAAAATTTAGTTATAAAAGTTACCTCTGCCTGTCCGCATTAGTTTAAACAAATACAATAACAATGGAGATTACATTTAAACTAAGCTAAAGCTAGGCTAAGCTATAAAGCATCACCATAAATATTGCTTCGCCATGTTGCGGAAAAATATGGAATTACATTTTTAGTGTACCCAGTGACGTAACGAAGAAGTCGATTACAGCGCCCCCTGGCCAGGATTTTTACATTTTTAGTTAGGCTGTACGTTAGAATCGATTTTTTTCCATTAATGTTTGAAGTACTGACACCAACGAGATTAAAAAAAAAATCTTTTCGACAATGCAGGGTCACTTGAATTCTAAAGATAAGTAAAAATGGTTCGAGATTACTTCACTTAACCGTAACAATAAGAATGTGAGTACAGTTACCCAATGTATTGTCAGAGGGTATCAGATGTGACGGTGGCTGTTTTGTATTGAAAGCGGTGACGATGTTCTCTACCAGACACTTGCACCACGAGCAGTCCACCCACCACCGCTCGTTCAGTGCATCCTCAATGTACACCTGTATGGGTAATAAAATATTACTCTGATAAAAAAATATTTTCGATCAACCTGCCTTTTTCACTATAGAGGGTCAGCACAGCATCTGTCATATGTACGTCTGTAGCAAATGTTCTTCATGTTATATTGTGGTTATTTCTAACTACCTAATATACTTCAGAATGAGTATTTTAGGTCTATGAGTTTTGCAGTTTCCATATAAATAATTGTGAGCACGACTTAGTCTTTTGGCATTGCATGTTTGCGTTGTCCTTTATTTTTTTATTTCTTATTCAAATTGTAGATGATTTTATGAGACACTGTGTACTAGAAAGGATCAAAAATAATACAATATCATACCTTAATGAATGTATCAGGCCAGTTAGAACTGTCTTTATGACCAGCGTACAACATGTTACAAGCTAACACGAAGACAAGAGGGTTGCCCTTGTTTTTGAATGCAGCTCCCTGCTCCCTCTTCAGCAACGTACAAAGACTCTGGGTGACTGTGTCATGAGCGAACATATTCGGTCTTATCTTTGTAAGGTACAGTAGACTCATGCAGAGAATTATATCGGCCTTCAGACGTTGAGATTTAAGTAAACGAATAGATCCCGTTAATAGACCCAACTGAAATAAAATTACGTACAAATGATCACAAATACTATAATTTCATTATTATGACATAATTTACTAATATATAGTACTTACGACTTACTATTTGGTCTCTTTTGTTAAGAGTGCAACCCTAATATGTAACAATGAACACAAGAAAAACTTAATTTTCTTAAAAAATGTTCAAAAACTAATGAATGCTTACCAGTTTATCAGAATTATGTGTGTCCAAGGCCTGAAGGACATTGGGCACTAAATCAACTGGCTCCACATCTAAGGAGGCACCCCCAACAGTCTCAGCCGGTGAGCCTATCCGGGACCTCTTACTTGGTGGCTGACTGCCAAACCCTGATGATTCTCGTTTTCTTTCCACACCTAAGTTACATCAAAAACATTTTAAACATGATAATTTACTTTGCCGAGAATAGGTAATTTATAGCTTATGTTAACACATTTTTTCAATTTTCTAACATAACTCCAATTGGTAAAATTCAACAGTTTTGTATACCATATCTACTGACTGATATTTAAAACAAAATGATGAAATGTATTAAATTCAGATAAAAAAATCTAAAGTCGTGGTTAAACAAAACGTAAAAAGGCATTAAGTCCTCTTTTAATAAATTAAATAATAATTGGAACAATAAACAATAACCAAGAATTTCGTCTTACGGTACGAAAACATACCACTTGTAGAGGGCTTGTGTATGTTTCTCTTTTCGGAATCTCTAGAAACTACTACCGTGGACTTGCTGCCAAGCGCGAACATATCCTGAGGATGTTGCGGGGCCTTACTCTTGGCACCACGGCCTGCCGATGACATTTTACCTCTTTCCATTACGATTTTTTAAAGGAAACTGTTACTAAGAAGATAGTATAAAAAACCATTTCAAAGTATCTTAATCAGAAATTGAACTAAGACCTTTTTTCATAACTTTATAATCATCAAAATATTTAATATATTAAATGTTTGTTATGCCGGACGTCTCGCGTCACGTCAAATGGCGTCTGTCAATTTGACAATGAATTTGACGGCTAACATCTCTTGACAAGACAATTGGTAAATTCGCAAAATAAGTTAACTTTTAACCAAAGTTTTTAGTTTGTTTAAAGAAAACTAACAATTTAATGCCACTTTTACGACACCCTAAATGCCTTAAACCATAATGTTAATCAATAAATTTATTTTATCTATAAAGCAAAGAAACTACGTCTTTTTGGCTGAATTTAGTAGCCAACGCTTTGATAGTGCTGCCATCGACATCGATTGACTGTTCTTCAACTGTCAAGTCAAAACTAATTTTAACTAGAATTAAATTTTTCTCAGTCTTGTGATAACGCATTTGCAAAGGTATTATATTATTATTTAAAAATGCAATAAATACCCAATTTATGAAAATAAGCATACAGGAATCCGATTTCTAAAATATCAATGTAATAAAGATAATTTCCGAGTTATATAACAATTTCAGGTTATGTTTTACTGTTTCAGATGCTTTCTTCTTCTCTACTCAGTGGCCTACGGGCAACTCGATCCTCAATCGTTATCACAAGAAATCTAGCTGCGGCGCAAAAGGCTTCCGACCCTATTCAACAATTGTTTCTTGACAAGATCAGGGAATACAAACAGAAGAGCGCGTAAGTAATAATAATTTATTTACAAACCCCATAGGCCTTTCTATTAACGAAGTATAAAAAAAGACAAATATTGATAAATCAATTCAGCTTGTTAAATTCTAATCATGTTATTGCTTAGGTACAGACTACTTTTACTTGAAAAATATTATATCTTTGTATCCAAGTCTCAATGTTGCGTTGTATTTAAAGTAGGAAAATCGCATGATTTACTGTTACATTTTGAAACTTTGTTTTGGCAGTGGTGGTAAACTTGTTGACCCAAGTCCAGCTATCCAAAAGGAACTAAAGTCAGAATTGGAGAAGCTTGAGCGACAATATGGTGGTGGAACTGGAGTGGACATGACCGCATTCCCCTCATTTAAATTCGAAGAACCGAAATTGGACCCCATTGATGAGCAGGCAGCACAGAAGTGATTAAGCAATGTATCAAACTTAGTTTAAAATATTTAAATAAAAATCCACAGTAATCAAATATTTATTTACTGTACAATAAAATGTATTAGCATTCTAAATATTAGTTGAATTCATAACCTATAGATACTGTACGTGTAACATTTTTTTAATTATAAAACCCTTATCATTTTTGCCATATAGTCTTGCAAACATTAATCAAATCAATTTTGGTAAACATCTCAGTGGCCCAATGTCATCTGTATGCTATGCAGTATCCTTCCCCATATCCTAATGAAACCCGCTACACTTATAATTGTGTTCTGCAAAGTGAGAAACTCCACAATAACATGACTTGCTTTAATATATAATTTCCTTAAGATATAAAAGTCATTTATAAATACATACTTTTGTGAGACATTATTATTATTAGTGAAATAAAAAATGAACAGTGTGAGATGTTCCAGACATATGCCAAACCTGCTCACTGTGAAGAAGGCTTAGGCTTTAGATGGCTTGTATTTAGTTAGTGCTACTTCCGGATGGATATGTAAGTTAGCTGTTTGATATTTAGTTTTTTGTAGGTTCGTTACATTTTATTTACAAGGAAAATAACTGTTGTCGTAGTACAGACTTTTTTGTACATAAGACTTGATATTGTTCATACAGCTGTTCTGCAAGCACTTTGTATTCATCCAAATGTTCCTGCTGTGTCCTCACCCAGCCGGAGCGCCACACATCTGACCGGTTCAAAATTTTCTCGACAAACACGGCCAGTGTCACCGCAGTTGCATAGCTCTTGCTGCAAGACAGATAGTCGAATCGCGTCGAATCAAAATAACGCGCCCAGTGATATGTAAAACACTTTTCGTGTTTCATGTATTTTGATATGAAATTCCTAATTTTCTCCATACTATCATTAATGTGTTCCCCTTTTAAATCTGACAAAATAATTGTAAACTCTGTACCGAGACCAACATGTCCATAAATCGACTTAAGCAAATTTAGAATGCCCATATCGTAATAAGCAGTGTGGTCCACCACACACATTCTAAAAATATTATACAATCCATAGTAATTTGAGATTGCACTCTTTCTTCGTAAGACATCTATACGGATTGAATTAAATAGTATTTTAGCCAACATCACTTTATGATGTCTGTCACGGAGGATCATTTCTTGGCAACATTTGTCGACGCAACTTTCTTGTGGTGGAGTATATTTTATATCGGAATTTATAAATTTTATTTTATTTAGAAACTTTGTACTCTTAAATGTGTTAATAAGATTCTTTTTCCCTTTAACAATACCTCTCATTAGTATTAAAGCAATGATACCAAAAAACCATTTTATTATTATTCTAGGTTCCTTTGATTCATCCCATGCTGTCAGTATTTTATTGCACGAAGAGATGAAGGCTGAGTTTTCAACAGGACCGTATTGTTTTGATGAAGTTGCGGAAGGTGATGAAGAAAATGATGTAGATCCGCGCCAGTTTATTGGCATACTTTCAACCATATCAGTAATACTGGATAATAATCCATCGTTATCAGTAACATCAGATGAATTCTGAGAATCAGTATCTCTGCAGGCTGTGTCCTTTTGTTCCTCACACTTTGAAGATTTTTCCTTTTCTCCTGGTGGTGCTTTACCGTCATTTCCACTTTCATTATCCATGAACATATTTGAACTTGAATCTGATTTAATAACATTATTGCTATTGTCTTTTATTTTATTAGTAGCAGTTTTAATAGTTTTTTTTGCAATTGCTTTAAATTCAGTGTTAAGCTTTTCTTCAGGTGTCAAGAAAAACAAACAACCATCATCTCTATACTCATTTTCATGCCAGACAAGTTCTTCAGTATGAGAAGTTAGTGGAATAATAGATATTACTGCAAAAAGCAAATCAGAAGGACGCAAACCTTTAGGAACTTTTCCACTCACATAAAAGTTAAGGAACCTTGTAATAATAATCTTTTGTGTATCTAAATCCTTAACTTTTGTTGGAAAGAAGTTTTCTTGCGATATAATAAAACAATCATAATCATCCCACATATTAGGTTCTGCAATTTCATGTTCTGCGGAGACGTCACAACATTCAGTGTCCAAGTCTTCAGCATTATCTGTAACCTTTGATTCCAAATCATCCTTCAAAACATTGTCTGCTCCAATTTGGGCTTTTGTCTTCTCACATTCTTTCTTAAATTCCGGTTGTAAAACATCTTTCTCTTGGAATTCATTTGTGTCATTTGATTTTTCTACATTTGTACATTCTTCATCATCATTTGTACTATGTCCTGAACTTTGTGCACAATTTTCATTGGAAACTATGATGTCTTTATTTGAATCATTTGAATCATCTTTCAACTCTTTGTCACTGTAAATGGAAATAAGAATTATATTAAAATCTACTTCAAGGTCCTCAACAAATTTCTCTTGAAGGACCCACTACTTCAGCTTGCAATCTAAATATAGTGTACCTATTATAATATTAAAATTACAACTGGAGCTTCACGATATTCTAAAACATAATTTTTTTTTAACAGCATGAGGAAAAGTCAGTCGTGTACACAGGTTGAAAGGTGGCAAACACCCTTTGCAGGCCTTTGTACTATCGACCTAACTTTCCATTGTTCTATTATTGTATTATCACTTAACATATTAGTCATTGTTTATCATAGTATTTTACGCTAAAAATGTTAAGCTTACCGAATACTGAACAAATAAATGCTTTTTATGTCTCCCTCTGTCGTTTCTACATAGCAAATCATTATTTATCTGCGTATATCACTGAACTGAATCCAGATTAAGTTCTTTGGTTATTGTACAAAACTTGAACGGATCGGGGACTGATCATGAACATAAAAAAGACGTTTCATGTTTTTGTGAGCCATGTCGGTGATTCACAGGAAATAATGCAGAAACCTAATTGCCAGTAAGAAATAATAAAGAAAATTGATATAAATTAATTTTAGTACAATAAGGAGAAGCCAGTATTGTAATAGCCACAACAAAGTTACAGTTCTATAATATTCTAATAGTGTTTAATATTAACTTGCAGTAGATTTACGATATGGCAATACGAAGTTGACAGATAAATACGCCTGAGTAACTGATTAATTTTTCGACTTTTCCACAAGATGGCGGCGACGTAACGTTGACTTGATACTAACATTTCCGGTAACGGTCATGTGACAGCGTTGTATGTTTTGGCGCTTTTCGTTCAATTTGCCTTCCTGTCGCTCCATTTGTTAGGCCAATTGATGTCATTTAGTTTGCATTATTTACCATTAGTTTCCTCTACGAAAACACATGTACACGTAGATTTTTTTTAGGACATCAAATATATTTTATAATTATTTAGCTAGTCTGACTGATTGTTGTGTTCTATTTAAGAAAGAGTGTCAAGCTTCTAGCAATGAAACACACTGCGCCCCTTCTTACAAATAACCAATTAGGAAACAGTGCCATGCGCAAACGACGAGTTAGACCATTTTTTTTGTGTTGACAAAATTTAAAGCTGCGTCTCAAATACCTTAAAGGGCACCGATTATACAATGTTGCAAAGGAGCAAGCGGCCACGATATATCGGAAAATAGAAAAAGGCTCGGGGATGATTCGAGCAGAAGTGTTGCCTAATTTTAATGGCAGAAGAGAATAAATTATTAGAAAAAGTGTGACAAGGGTAATCATGACATGATTCAATTTTAGTAAATTTTGTTATTTATTTAGATTGCAATGTTTTCCGACCACTACTAACATTGTTTCACTGCTAACCAATACTATTTTTAAAACTAACAATGGATTAAATTCTGTGCGTTCAAAAATTTCCGCCATAATCCTTCCAGACTTTCGAGTGAGTCATATGAAGGCAGTCGGCGCTCGGCGGGCCCATTCGACAACTATTCGTTTCGTTTCGCGCAGTGTCGCTCGATACGCCATGTAGGAGAGTAAAGCAATTCGCGGATTTAGGTTATAAATTATTTAATGTTATGGCGTCCGGTTTCGTTGGTTCCACAAAAAATTTCCCTTTTTCATTCGACGTGGACGTTGAAGAGGAAGAAGAACCTGGACGCAGTACACCACATCTCAGCAAACGTATAGGTTAGTTCCTGTTTTGTTTACTTTATTATGAGTTTTAAAGTATATTCATAAACATTTGACGCAGAATCAATTATAATTTCAAACAAAATATCTATTTATCTAATTATATATTTCTTCATATTTAATTAATTGTGTATGTTACTTATGTGGTATTCCGAAAACTGCGACTTCGGACAATCAACTCCAATTTTCGAAAGAAATTGCTTTATAGGGTAGGTTATAGGTGTTTTTTTCTCTTAGCATATTTTTTTTAAAATTGATATTTCAATTCTATTTAACAAGTATTCAACAATTAAAATTTTCATTGACTATAGTCTCCGATTCCGACGTAATGTAGAAAATTTCGTAAAAAAATATTTCTATTCATATTGTGTCATGAAAAAGAATTTCCTCGTTAGTGGAAAAATCAAAATAAGGATTTAGTACTATTACTAACAAAGTGATATTTACCTAAAAGACGGGAGACAGATACCATGTCTGAACATAACCAAATATCAAAAATTCTTTTCTATTTTAGCAGATTAGGTAGGTATAATGCTTAAATAGTTTACAAATGTTGAAGACATTAATGAAAGGAGATTAATCAGGAAGTTTATACGGGGTAAAGAGTGGCAGAGATGGTTGGGGCAGTCTCAGACGTTATACCAGATTGATGCAATATTCAGGGCGGCATCAAGAGCACCATAAACGTATCTATGCATCAGGAAGCGAAAAAGAGTCCTAGGGTCTCTGTTTGAAAGACTTGTACCTACTTTTTGAATGTGTTGTCATCAAAGTGTTTGTTTAAAGATCTTTTGAGCTCCGATGACGAAATACAACGCCGCTCAACTCGTAATTACTCGCTTCCTCGCATACATTATTATCTGTTTACGTCTCCATTGTACTCGGTACAAACAAGAACCCAATACTTATTAGAAACCACCTATATCATATCGACCACGTATTTCAACATCAGGTGTATCGTGGTCGAGCGTTTAATGTAATATAACCTCTTTGTTTATTGACCTTTTTGTCTCTTTAGTTGCATTGGATCATTACGGCCGCAACTTTAAATGAAGAACAAAGAATCGCGGCGGCTAAAATAACAAAAGACGACCAGTTACATCTAATTCCGCAATCTTAACCGTATCGAACCTTCGCGAGCGATAATCCGAGCGACATCACCAGTAAGACTACATCGTGCGCAAATTACACCGGTTTGTTGGTCGTCCTGGCGCTCCAACCTTGCGATCTCTTGTTAAGACGACCCCGCATAGCAACTCTGAGTATATCGATGCTAAAACTATGGCCCTATGTAGATCCTGTCATCAAAAGGTGACCACGTTCTTGTCTAGTCGATCGTAATCAATTGTAAAATGTTATCACAGATAAAGTTAGTCTATGAGGCGGCCAGCAACACGGCTGGGCAATCATACGATATTTTGCTTAGATAATTACGCTGTCAGATATCATGTCGGTATCAAACATTTTGGAAGCATATTTTAGTGTCGTTACCTAGATAATATATATATAAATATATAAGATAATAAATAAATGGTATAATCTATGGAGACGAGTGCATCAAGTGCAGTGGTCGTTTTCGTTTTAGAATCATTTACATATTTCGAAGAAAAATACCTATAAACCTGACGACAAACAATAAATTATTTTATCAGATATTATTTTTTTTTAGGAATCACGAATATTTACAATGAATTTTAAAAAGATTTTCTGTTGCTTCGAAATCAATAGACTTATATCTACGGATGAAACGCATTAGAACAGCTCATAAGAAAATTAAATGGATTGCTTGTGTCAAGTACTTAGTGCACGAATGTGCGGCCCGCAGCGATACCTCACGTTGTTTTATTTGGCCCTTGGATAGAAAGGTGTAATGACCACTGCTCTATAGATTACATATTTATAGTTTCGATAGTGAAAACTCGGGTTCACTGACACTAAGTGGTATAGTAATAGACCAAAGACTAATACGTACGGACTACCGATCGTTGGTTCGAATCTCACCTGACTATTGTCGTGAACCAAATCCTAGCAACTTTTTAAAGTCTGGAATGGTTATAAAATATATTAGTATATTAACAAAAATCTACTTATATTTTAACAAAAAAAAAACGAAAGTTACCCGTTTCAGTAATAATTCTGTTCTTTTCTCATCACAATAGATGTTAGCCTTGACCCGGCGTTGTTCGCTCGGGTCTTGAACAGAAAATATTAAAAGCATGTTTCCTACATTGAGGGTTTACATCAAGCTTCTGATTATTTTACTAAGATATATTAGAAAATAAATTGCTGTATTGTAATCTACCGGTTTATTGGTATGTCAGACTAGATGTAAAACTATACTGTACTATGATTGTAATAATGTCACAAAGTGACCATCAGCAAAAGGTCTCATCACTGTCCTCGTGAGGAATCCAAGAGTGTCACATCATGCGTTTTATAATCAAAGTCAAAAGGCAACCATATCCATATCTTTTCTGCAATAATCTTGCATTTTCGCCACACCGG
>JAODUI010000023.1:3142034-3157016 GCA_027563995.1 Papilio gigon
AAGATTATTGAATCGAGAATGAGAAATATATTCCTGATTCTTTTGAATGAATGAACGAGCACGCGATTAAAACATTAACAAAAATCACCTGATATTTCATAAAAAAATAGTTAAAACCCGAAATTCGACTTCCACGACAATTTTTTTAAACAATCTATTCTATAGATTATAATCTATGCCAGTTTTTTTTTTAATTTGTATTCGCTGAGTCGCATCACTGAGTAAAATAATTTAATGAGCATTCCAAAGAAATTTATTAATAAAGACACTATTCTTTAATATGTTTATTGTGTGTTTTTGCACTTAATATACTACTTTAATATTTGCGGTAAACATATTAACATTTTTTTAATATGTACTTAACACACGACAACGGACCTTATTTTTAACGCTAGAAGGATGATTTCGGATTACTATTACCGTACATGTATTATTCGTAACCTTGCCTTTTAAAAATCTTACTAATATTATAAATGCGCAAGTATGGATGGATGGATGTTTGATGTCAATTATCTCCATAACGACTTACTCGTTGAAATTTGGTGTAAATTTGTAACTCAATTTGGAGGAAAGCGTAGTCTACCCTTCCTCTAAGTCCCCTTTTTTGTCTGTTCAATTTGTTGGTAATGTCTGGGCAGCGGTCGAGTCGGTGTTTTGGCAAAAAAACATTTTTGAAATCCCAACCGTATACAGATATAGTGTGAGTAGATTTTCCTTCGTAATTTTTGGGAATAGTTCGATTTATCGTGCTCTCTCAAACAGCACCAGTAAGCAACAGTAAAAGATATGAAAATGTTACTCATTTAATACGATCATTGACAGTTCGGGTGTCATCGGATGTCATATTCGTAAAATATCCGAGATTTCCCGAAGGAAAATTTCTCATAACATCAGTACGTTGTCGTGTGATTTTATCCAGTTTGCTTTGTAATATTATTTTGAGCTTTAATTTCTTAGTACAATGCTATTACTATGTTTAATAAGAAATATTTAATATAAAGTATTATTTATGCTTATATAAATTATATATAAAGGCTTGTGGTGCTTGGGTACTATAGTTTGGAGTCTGGTTTTAATGCACTCTTTTGTTAATATTATATTCTAATTAACCACACTGATATATTTTGTATAATTCGAGCACAAATTATTATTCAAGATTTTATTAATATGTGGGGTTTATAAGTTTTATTGGTATATTATGAGTAGTGAATATTCTAACTAGAATATGTAATTCATAGTTAATAGTTGAATTAAGTAAATAAAAATTGAAGTAACTATCAATAGGCTTCCATAGAAAATTATAACATTTTTTTTCGATGTTCTTTTTTAAAAACATATAATGCAGAACCAGTTCTGTATCTTATAGAAATAATATAGACAATAAATGTATGCCATTAGGTTAATTTTTTTTCATGAATCTCTTGCCAATTGCCAAAATAATAGTGCATTAAAACCTGACATCATTTGAATCAACTAACTCTACTAAATGTATACACTCAAAAGCAATTAATCCGGGTCACTTGAAAATACACATAATTCTACAATGAATAAGTTTTGAACTAAGAATGCTAGTTTTATGAAATAAACGATATTTAATAGCCAATAGAATACCACTTAAATTGAGGTAATAACACTTCTTGGTTATTGCAAGATTACGTCATAAAAATCGAATTTGAAAAGGGATACTTTCGAAGTTGGAACTACAAAATTACTGCACTTTTTTTTTACACATTTTTTTTTTCTATTCTCTTTTCAAGTTGATCTATGAACCATATTGATAGTAATAGTATTGTTGAACAAAAAAGTCATGTTTCCTAGTAGTGCTTTAAGGCGAGATCAGCAGTTTTTTTCTCTATGTAATTTAAAAAAAAATTATAATTTCCAATTGAGGTGCTATATTGTCTATTAAACACCGTATATTTGCTTAAGGTAGTATTTTTAGTTTCCAAGATTCATTGGTTTCTTTAGGTCTTTAGGTGACCCTTATTCATTGCTCTTGACTATATTTGATTTTAAACGAAAAGAAATTGATTTTTGTTCAGTATTATTTTTAAATTTGAATTTAATAGCATTTTTCTAGTTAAGTATACGTGGTGTACTGTCTTATTGCATTTATATTGTAGATGTGTAAACTATAGATGACCAATCTAGAGTACAACAGTCTGGCAAAAAAATAACTTTCAAAGGCCTCTTGTTGCGATTAATTCTATTAGCAAGTTGCAATACTAAATAACATTTCGAAAATCGACTCTTGATTAGATTTTTTTTGATACACGCCATCTATAGATTACATATCTATTATTCTTATTTGTTTCTGATTGTACGGTGTTTTGTTTATGTAAGATTTACGAATGTACTTTTTGTATGTACTTACAATGTTTTCTCTCTAAATAAATTTCTTATTGGCATTTATTTGACTTTTATTTTGTTACTAAAAAAATAACCTAATAAAACTAATACAATCACTTGTTCTTAACAGTTCAAATCGTCGTTATTTTTTCGTATTAAATAAAACAAATCGTAAGTACTGAAATTATCAAATAACTTGCTTCAAATGAATATTCAAGTTAAATAAAAAATATATGAAGAATTGTGTATTTGTTTCAGAAACTAATGTGTTGCGCGGCTGACGTGCTAGAAGGCAAGGGCACGGTGCAAGTGGCGATCACAGTGACGGAACTCCTGCGCAGGCAGGCGGGTCTCCGCGTGCCCGCGCCCGCCGCGCCCCCCGCGCCCGCGCCGCCTCACGCCACCTAGCGGCCGAGGCTTGCGCTCGCGCCGCAACCTGCTCTCTCGCTGTAATCATACCAATGGTATTGAATTTACAAGAATAGATATTCTATTCTACTTTGAAGCTCTCAATGGCTTTAGTAATGTACTATTGTGAAAACTGGTTTACTATTGTTTGGTGCCAATGGTGAATTGCTAAATTAACAATAGTGGAACTATGCTGGCAGAATCGGAGACAGTTTTATTGTCTCGAGTAGATTTTTGAACTTAATTGAATGTTTCATAGTTATCGAAGCTTCTTATAAGCTCATTAGGGATCGTGCCATACATGCACCTAACTACCTTCCTTTGTAGGTCAGCAGAGATTAGATAAAAGAATTCCATCTTAAATAAAACAGGCTTTAGCGTAATGATAAACTAAACACCTAAGTAACCCATGAATTCAATGTCTTCATTTTGAATACTAAATGGTAATTAAAATAATCCATAGACAATTGATGACACTGTCAGCTATTACATGTGTAAATATCATTTCACTTTTCTATTGAATTCGATCGTACGCGGTGAAGTCTTCGCTCTCCGCCTTTATCATCTCATAGTTTTAAATATCACTTTGAATAAAGCATTGTACGAGGTAAATGTCTGTAATTGTATGTAGGACCACTGACGATGAAACGGATTTTTAAATGCCTTAAAATTTACAGTTAGATTAGTACGACCCATAGTGGAAAATATATTTTTTATCTGTTGTAGAGAAAATGCATTCAGCATAGGGATCTGAATATTACACGGAATTGTCTATATACTGTTTGTGTATTTGAGGTTATAGCAATTTACTCCAAGTCGACTCTACGATTGCAGCGCCCTCTCGTAGACGGCAAGCTGTCCGGTTGGTTGAATGATAACCATTATAATTATAAAAGTCAATTCAATTTAATTTCTTGTTTACGGTTCGCCCTCAGCGGTTTAGGCGAGTGGCAAGTGTTATAAATTGATTTGGCTGACTAGCCCCACAAACCAGATAGAAAATGCAACGAAAATTGCCCAGAGACAAGTGTAATATAGAGTTTGCTTACACCAAGTATTTAATCTTTATTTTGTGTCCATAATTGTCTTTATTAGTATTATAAAAGTGGCATATAGGTAATAAGGTTTCGTGATAAATTTAGAATAACGTTTATTTCAATTAAAACTTACTTTTAATTTTAAATATTGAAAATGTTTGATGAAATTTTAATACCGCGTCAAAAATCTAAAGTACAGTGCCTTCCATTGTTTACAACTTAGATGGTAGGTGTGACGTCACAGCGTGCTTTACATTTCACGAATTTACTAGTGAGTTTTCGATTCATTATACACAAGTTATAGCGATGCGTCACCGCTCTGGTTTTAGATGTACGCGTAGTGGACGAGAGACACAGAAGTCATGATTACTTCTGGCTTTAATACTAGAGTCCTAACGCCCGGTTTCGGAAAGACTGTCAAATATGTACCAGTATTCAAATAGATTCAAGAGAATAAAAAATTATATACTATATGACTCTTATCGGATCAAGATCAGTCGCGCGCTGTTCTGTGACCCCCCCTCCCCCGTACCTGAATGTCCTGCTAAACCTAACAGCGTACCGGACGCAGCGACTCGTACGATGTTCCGAGCGGTCAAAATCTAGGCAATGCGGGGAATGTCGCTTTCAGTGAGTAAATTAATTTTATAAATGAAACAAGACCTTTCGTTTAGATATTTTTTTTACTTTAAATGATTTAACTGATTTTCAAGATGAACGTTTTAGTTGTTTTTTTTTTCTTATCATTGTCGCTAGGAGAAATATTAAAATGAGTCACGTCATGGTGTCATATAAAAGTGATTTTATACGAGAGCGGTGCGTACTGTAGAGTTTTCTTTTTTGTAATGAATGATGTGTAGGCAAGGAAGGTCCAATCCACGCGCTGGCCTGGAACCCCGGCAACTGGGGCGAGTGGGTGGGCGTGTACGGCCACGCGCCCGCCAAGGCCACGCTCTTCAACGCCAAGTGCGACGCGCTCTTCGAGTTCGGCACCGGCGCCTGGAACGCCATCTACTTCCCACCGGAAGGGAATTATATCCTTTTCAATACAATAATGACTTTTTTATATTTGTTGTTAAGATTTTTTTATTTTAATAATTGTAGAGATGAGCAATCGTATGTTTCCTTAACTGAGTATCACTGGTCCTACTGGGCGGGTTCGGCAACATAGCGACCGGCCACATCGAGGTGTGGGACGTGCGCAGCTACAGGAAGCTGGGCGGCTGCTCCGCGCCCGACACCACCTGCCTGCAGTGGGACCCGCGCGGCGAGACGTTCCTCACAGCCACCACCTACCCACGCCTCACGGTCGGCAATGGGTACGTAGACGATGTCAATGGAAATAAGAAATTATGTTTGCGTGTTAAACTGACTGACCTTTATTGTCTATGGATTTATTTTGAATTTTTTCTATGTTTAAATTTATAGCCTAATTATAAAACGGCTAAACTCACGCTTCCGGTGTCGGTACCGACTAGTTTCAAGAACATGGGGTGCCCTTCAGGGTAATTAGGACTAGTATTATTAAGCGATCGTCACCCGTCTTTGAGTTATGCAAAAATAGTCGGTGCCGATATCGAGGGTCGATTTCAGTGGTAATGTCTATTGATCTGATGATGGTGATAAATGTCACATCAAAGTTTAAATTGATGATACAAATATGTTTATTTTACAATATGTCTGCTTACTGTCTTGTAAATTAAATAAATTATAAATAAAACATTGTTAACTTAAAAATTGTTTGTATATATTTCAGATATAAAATATGGCACTACACCGGTGCACTGATGCATAAACGTACGTGCGTAGAGAAGGAAGTCCTGCTGTCCATAACTTGGCAGACCGGCAACTTCCCCAAGAGCGAATTGTCCAAAGTCCCGCCCAAGAGCATACAGGAGGCGCCCGCGCAGCCCGCGGCCGCCTACCGCCCGCCCGGCGCCAGGAACAAACCATCCACGTTCACACTACACGAGTACGAGAAGCCGCATCGACCTGGACAGAACGTTAACGGTGTTTATATTTGACTAATACTAGGAGACTATATTAAGGTCATTCGCTGCTAAAGGTAGGCCTTCCCCATTGATGGAAACGAATACCGGCCCTGTGTCAACATTACCATGGCCACTACCGACTCTGAGTGTGTCAGTAATATAATATTTATTTCTAAATTGTATTTGACAGCTGCACCATTCAAACAAGCGATAAAACAGAAAGAGAAGCGTGAAGCCCGTAAGGCGCGCAAGGCGGAGGAGCGCGCGGCCGACCTCAGCCCCGCGGCTCCAGCGGCCACCGCGACCTCCGCGCTGCAGCCGAGCCGGCAACCCTTCACCTCTACAGGGGATCCTGAAAAAGATAAGAAGATCAAAAACTTGAATAAAGTTAGTATAAACATGATTTCAGGCTTCAAAACATTGTTACAGATGTCACGTCTTGTCATGTCAATGACCCTTTTTACCTCCTGGAGTGGGATCTAACGTGACTTGCGAATCCGAACTTAGTCATGAATACCCACCAATACTGTCAATGTAACCGTGGAATTCCACTGCATTGACACGCATTCACACATTTCCTCTGTTGAATAAATGAAATGAAAAGAACGTACGTATAAGATTTCTTCGACGGCAGAAACCCACGCTCACTGTGATTGTACCGCCAAAAAAGTTGAATGTAAACATATTTTTTTTCAAAGACTATCGACGCTGGATAGTAAACCATAAACCGTAAAATAACAATTGTTCAATTGAACATATGACATATATAGTCTAAAAATAGTAACTATCTCTATAAATACACAAGATATAACAAAAAAAAATGTAAGTTACTACATGTATAAGTATGTATGTTTACAAGTATGTCGCCGTTGGAAATCCACAGTAATATAAATATATTGTTGCAGAAACTAAGTGACATTGAGAAGCTGAAGCAGCAGAAGGCGGCCGGCAAGCCGCTCGAGCTGAACCAGCTCGCCAAGATCGACAGCGAGCTGACGTTGCTGCAGGAGCTGGAGAAACTCAAGTTATGATTATATCACGAATAATACTACATGGTTGAACCATACATTTTTCTGGGACATTATTTTATTAATTAAAATTAAAACTGTTAACTCTGACGTTTTCACCCGGTGTCGGCGCCGACTAGTTTTTTTTTGAAAAGGAACAATTTAAATTTTAAAGAAAAACTTTTAATCCGATACATTTTTAGTTAAATAATAATGCAAAAGTATTTAGCTGTAATAGATGAATATTTTTATATGTATAAACAGTTTTTTTTTAATCATTAAATAAATTGACTTGTGAAAATATATCCTTTGAGATTTGTGAATAGATATTCTTTGGATACAACAATGGATATCCTTATCTATTATCTCAACCATATTTGGTTTTTGGTCATTCTTTTAATGGATTCCTACAACTTTGTGAATTATTTCATGAAAAACAGCATAATTATTATTGTATTTCGTTTGCATTTACTGTCTCAGCCGGTATATTGTTGAGTTATGTGTAAGAGAAAAGTGTTTAATAAAATGTTTCAAAATTAAACATATTAAATAAATAAACGTGTTTCATTTTATTATCTCTGTCAATAAATACATAATATTTACAGAGTTCAAAAAATTCCATGTCAATTTAGTCAGGAGTTAATTCCTGGGCATTATGATAAATGACCAATTTTTCATTTTGACTATAACACACATTTCTAACTTTGAAAATGATTTGCATTCAGATGAGTTGCAAATATAATGTGTTGTAATTATAACTACAAATAACATGAATTATTTTTATTTTATAATGTCCAACTTTAAGACCTAACTTACTAAATACATTAAGAGTTAGGTACTTAGTGCTTAAACATTACCTGTGTTTCCAATAACACAAAACTCCATATTTAATAAACATCTAATAATAAGGCTTACATACCTTCAGTTATAACTAGCACGGAAGTAAAATTTAGAACTAAAGTGATTAAAAGTTATAATGTTGCCTATACATGTTTCTATTAAACAGTTAAAACTGTACAGTTTGTAATGTAAACTTGCAAAGCTACGTGTGTAAACTAATAGTTCTGTAATCGATTTTGGTATATTTACATTCACACAGATCCGCAAATAAACAGTTCCCCCTTCGGAAGTTTTTATTTGCACCCGATAAGATACTGATAATTGATACGGGAGGTAGAAACGAACAGTCGGGTCCCGGCACTCGGTCTAATGACACGTTGAACATTGTTTTGTTTACCATTGACGTACAACAACCGACGATTTTTTTATTTATAAGAGAAGGTTCAAACTCGAAGTGTGATTTGTATTGTACGAAAGTTTAATGTAAAATTATGGATAATTCCAATCGTATAAACGATATATTACAGTCAGATAGTGAAGTGAGAACTAGAAATGATTCCCTAGTATCAAATCGTAATAGTGTTGTTGAAATGACTTCATCCGTGGAGACGATAGTTTTCGATAGTAATTTAATGAAGACGTCGACGCATGCTGATGAGTTAGCCGCCACGTGGGGCGGACGGTGCTCCCTGCCGGACTCGGGGAGAATGCGCAGAGCTCACTCTTGGTCAGGAGGACCAGCTGATGATAGTACGTCCGAAATAAGAATCTTAAGGGAAAGGTAGGTCTTGTAATGTTGGTTTATAATTTTACTATGTTAGAAAGGTTTTAATAACTACCCTCGAATTACAATAGTTAGTTGTTAGTATATTAATTGTAGGTAGGAATGTTTGGTAGTTGCATCGTAATGTAGATATTGTTATGAAATAATAGTAATTTGTTACTGAAGTGAAGAGATAATGATTATCTTCCGATAAGTTCGTGGAGTAAATTAAATAGTATCGAAAAATATTGCACGTTTTAAAATGGGGTACGTCACAATTACCTACAAGATTATCGTATTGTGTGCTTTGTATTTTGAAAATAAACGACTCTAAAATATCGAAGATGAACGAAAATGAACTGTTATTTCTCTAAAGGAAACAATGAATTATATTACATTATTACTTACTATCCAAGTTTATTTCCACTATTATTTCTCCTTTTCCCGAAGACAAATAAACGTTTTTCGCGGGCTTAATAGGTCAGCTATATTATGAGCTGTAACTTAAATGATTTCAAGAGGAAGGTATCAATACGTATGCTTCCACGGAGTATCATATGATTTTACACACAGGTTTATTGATTGTTTTTCATTAATTATTATTTTTAGTGTAATTTGTAATGTTTAGGTTAGTGCGAACTCAGACGCGACCCCGGCCGAGCGCGGTGCGCCATCTCTCGCGGCGTCAGCGACTGACACTGGCATCTCTGGCGCTAGTGGACTTCATGAGCTTTTGCTCCATGAGCATCATGGCGCCGTTCTTCCCGCGCGAAGCGAGCGCTAAAGGACTCTCAGATACCATGTGTGGAATGGTCTTTAGCTTCTATGCTGTTGTTATGTTCCTAACCTCGCCGCTGTTTGGGAAATTCGTAAGTACGTTATTTTTTATGCATGCCACGTTTTAAAAACATTCTTGTTATATTCTTATAGGCATTCCAAAGATGCTTCCTGAGGTTTTTTTTATTAGATGTGCACCTAAATACTATCAATGATTAGTTTAAAATCCTTACTGAAGTCGGTTGTTAGGCTGTTCCCGGAAGCCATGTTGTGCAAGCATCCAACAAACAGACACCTAATTGGCTATCGTGAAGCAATCCCCTCAACATTTTAATGAACTTATTTATCGGCACGTATATGTAAATACGAGCATTTTAAACAATTAATTAGAACAAGCAAGGGTTTCCACTGCGGTATTATTTAAACACATATTGTTAACTCTCTTATTGTTTTGAAAAAAATGTGTTATGTATGTACATCATACTGGAATTATAAATTAGGTTATGATTGATTTATATGTGACAATCAGAAAACCTACGAATGCTACCTACCCTACCGCTAAACCTACTGAATAAGGCTCAGATGTCTGTAACTAGGTCAAACGTCAATTTATATTGTTTGCAATATTCTTGGCTTTGATCATGAATCATTAACACCTCTATTTAATTCAAAGGGCTAAAGGGTATCATTGTATTCACGTTGGATTGAAATATTCCAAAAATACATTTATTCATGTTCTTAGTTTGACATGTGACTGTAAATCTATGCGTTATCTGTATTAACTAATTCATTGAGATGTATGGTTTGTCTGACGAGAGAAATTTATGAAGTTTATTCTACCTTCTATGTGTGCTTCATCATCACAAGTCCTTGTCTGTGCGCTGATAAACATCGGCCTTTCCGAATGCCTTCCACAGTATGCGGCCCTCCGTCCGCATGCAAATACTTCCTGCAGTCAGCTGTTCTTGACGCCAATTAGCGACTGTTTTAACTGATACTTAATTTTGTTTTAGTAACAACAGTCAATACTTCCTGTCCTTATTCAGAAAATTATACCGACATAGTTTACACACTGTTTCATTTGTTTCCAGCTGCCAGCAATGGGCGCTAAATTTATGTTCACCGCGGGAATGTTTGTCGCCGGCGCTTGTAACGTCCTATTTGGGTAAGTATTTTAATTATAGTCAACATAAAAATAATCTTACTACAAACTATGAGTAAGATATCTTGAACATTGTCATTTTGTTTTTATCTTTCTATCTTAGATATATAAAAATGAATTACTGTTCGTTAGTCTCGCTAAAACTCTAGAACGGCAGAACGGATTTATCTTATCTTGATCCTGGAATGCTCGTGGAGGTCTAGGGAAGGTTTAAAAGGTGAGAAAAATTAGAAAAACTCCCGGGAAAGCTTTAAAAATAGCCCTTTTCCATTTCCCATACAAGCGTTTTTTTTTTTCGAGGATATAATGTTTTATTTTTGTCTTTCCTAATAAATTCAAAAATCTGTTTATTTATTGCCTTTAAGGCGAAACAGAGTTCGCGGGGTCAGCTAGTCTCTAATAAAAAACTACGACCGTAGTCGTAGTCGTTAAATGGTCACGTGTAGAACTTTAGAGTAATATAGTGACACCTAGTGACTAATCAATTACTCTGAGTGCGGCAGTAGATGTAAGTAGACATAATTAACATGATTAATGTAGGGCGACCACAAACTATTTTAAATGCAAGGATTAGTTGTGTGTAACACAATCTGCGCGTGCAACTTAAACAGATTAAGTTGCGACGCACGCCACCGTCTGCCTCTAAGCTATTTCAATTGCTTATGACACCTCGATGGCATCTTCACCTTAATCGTGTTACGACCGCGGCCACGGTAACCTTGCACTTAACTGTAATATGCCAAGTATGCGATGAAGGAATCTAACATGATTAATAAATTATTTATTATTCAAACTTGAATTCATAGACAGACAGACGCAAAGAAACACTCATGCTTTATTCCTACCGTCTGGTTTTGAATAAAATTTAGTGATGATGAAAAGAAAAAAAAACTTTACTAGTGCGGAATAATAATTACGAATTCTTGATACAAGTTGACACTAATATTTGGTATCAAAAACATTTCGATGAAATATTTTTTAACATTTCAGTACTCTAGTAATGGTGCAAGATTCGTCAACATTTACCGTCCTGTGTTTCGTGGTGCGCGGCATGGAGGCGCTGGGCGCGAGCGCGTACTCCACGGCGAGCTATGTGTTCGTCGTCAACGCCTTCCCCGACAGCATCGGCACCGTGCTCGGCATATTAGAGACCTTTGTCGGCCTCGGCATGTCTGTCGGCCCGGCTATCGGTGGACTCCTGTATTCGGTATGATCTTACGTTTCATAGTTAGTCACTTCGAAGACGATTTACCTTTATTTCTTCTTATCTTAGTTTGAAATGTTTTTCGGAACCCGGGCTCAGATCTATAACTGGACCAATGTTTACAGTGGGTGTAGTTATCATTCAAATCCCTTTTTTAATTGAAAACACGTACAATTAAATGAGTATAATTATATCAGATATGTTTCAGGTAGATTGGGGGATTCGGTGTTCCATTCTACAGTCTTGGCGTGGTCATGGTGCTCACTGTACCTATCAACTTCTTCCTTCTCTCCGACTGTGAAGGTAAGTCAAAGGAACGATCAAACGTTTAATGTAACTACTAACAGTAACAACATGTTATTCTTTTGCTTTCAGAATACGTATCCGGTTCTAAAACAGCGTCCATACTACGCTTGTTCAAGATACCATCGATTATAATAACTGGTCTTGTCATTGTCATCGTGTCCAACACGTGGGCGTTCCTAGACCCGACTTTGGAACCACATCTACGACAGTTCGGTCTGTCCACTGAACAAATTGGGTTGATATTTTTATTATTCTCCAGTCTTTATGGAATCTTCAGTCCGATCTGGGGTTGGGTGGCTGACAGGTAATGAAAAATCTATAAGATGCTTTTCAAGGCGGTCTATTTTCTCATGTGTAGTATTTTTTAGAGTGCACAATCATTGGTGTATGATGGTGTGGGGTCTATTTCTATCTACAATCGGATTGTTACTGCTGGGCCCTTGTCCGTTCATACCTGGCTTGTCTCGGTAAGTTTCATACACACTTATAATGTTCCGTAGGAGATCACCTTCATCATCATTGCTCTAGCTATATCATAGCTTATACACTAGGAAGTATTCTGTATTAGTGATAAAGACTATGCAAAACAATTGCAAAGCTTATACATTTCAGCGACCTGTGGCTGGACCTAGTGGCGCTTTCGATATTAGGCATATCCGTGGCGCTGACCCTGCTGCCGACGTTTCAAGGAGTGCTAACCAGTTCCATGTAAGTACATCGTCGCTTTTTGCTTCCAATATCCGTTACATTACAATTATACTATACTATTTTAAAAACTGAGATAACTATAATGGAATCTGTATTGTTCAACGTACAAACGACAAGAGTCAACTGCCGAGAGTCCTGTATTTTGTACATATCATTTTACCTTTGCTTTTTCAAATAGGATAAGAGGAAAGACCATAAACGTTTTACCCGGATACTTTTCTGTAGGCCTGTAAATTCCCTTGTGACGGTTTTGTGGACTAACGGTCTAACTAACCAATAAGGTATCATTTAATCCGGACTCTTACCTGGAGTCTATTCAGTTTTATGTTTTAATTTTCTTAGTACAAGTATTTCGACACTAAAGTTCGACGGTTTAATTAACTGTTCTTTGTTATCAGTTTCGAGGGCGGTTGCCCTGAGGCGCTGGCGACGTACAGCGCAGTCGCTGGCGTGTGGTCGTGCTGCTACTCACTGGGCGAGGTTCTAGGCCCAGCGTTGGGCGGCGCGCTCGCCCAGCGCTACGGTTTTCCACTATGCGCCACCCTGTGCGCCGCCGCGTGCTTCATCATGGTGCTTACAAGATATAAGAGATCATAATAATAAATCATTTAGATACACAGCAGAACTGAATGCGAGAAATTGATCGAAAACATACCCTCTATAGAATAGTTTAGCTTAGAAATGCTTCGTCAAGTAAATTTGCAAACTAATTTGTATCTGATATTAAGAAGCATACCGAGGTGTTTAAATAACTTTTTCTATTAGCTGGTCCGCGAGCATTACTTAGGATTGATAATAAATGTGTACGATAGAACTGACTTATAGAATATAGTTCAGTCAGTCGTTCTAACAAATCGTATATTCCAGGCGATAGTGACTCTAACGTTCTTCACTCTGAGGGAGTCATCTAAATGGATAGAAGTAGACTCACTCGGCGACTCCGTGCAGACAGACAGCACGTGGCACAGCAACTTCTGCACGCGCAGCGCGCCCTGCGCGCACACGCGGGAAAACTCCCCGCTGATCTCGCCCTGCTCTTGCAGTATTAAAAACGGTATGGTTTAATGCTTACAATCAAACTAATTTTACTAGTTAAACCAATTTATTTTGACAATGAAAATGGTTGATTCTTGTCTAAAACATTGGTGTTAGATTAACATAAATAATTCTTATTGTTGTTGTTGAAATTCGTCATGTAACGTCATTTAAAATCACCTAACGGAAGCTCTTATTGGCCATGCGGCCATTCTAAGTTCGGCAAATCTCTAATCATTGTATTAGCATTAAATATGTACATATAACCTTGAAAATATTGAGTCTATCGTAGTTAGGTTTGATTGAATTGATTTAATTTGGGTATTCCAGGTTATGGGTTAACAGGATACGGTACTTCGTGTCCGCGACAAACTTGTTTGAAGCATGTAAAACAGAAAAAGAGTGGTTGGGCGAGCGCGAAGGAGGTGACAACATATTTTCTTAAATTTCAATATTTAACAAACGCGTACATAAAAATACGAAGACTACGTAAGCGTCAAAGTAATGAGACAAATAATGAATTGTATCAAAACTATTTAGAAAACGATGAGAATGATAATAATACACAAAGTATAAGAAATGTGTCAACTGTTAATATTAAAGTTAATAGAAAGCACGATTGCGACAACAGAGACAGACAGAACAGTTACTGTGTGTACTTAGACAATGCTATATTCGGCAGCCCTGTTGTAATGGCCAATGTTAACGCAGACAATTTAATAGTGAAGAGGAACCACAAAGGCCTGGTGGCGAAAGTACAGACTGTTGAAGAGGAAAGGAGAACATCTGATGAGATGATTGAACACAATTTACAAAAAGTACACTTTTATGAACAAAATCCAACATGCTCATCGCGGGAAGATATCTTTGTAAGTATATCAACTATGAAAAGAAAGAGAAAATATCCCTTTTCTGTGCTTTCTTTCCTCTGGCAACGTCGCATGTGCGGATGTCTGATGGCAGTTATCACTTCGCTATTTTAGCCGAATACAAGTATCCGAATATGATAAAAAAAATAACCTGACAATATGTCAAGGAACGGCAATATCCTATTATGTAAAAATTGGCTGATAATAATCGAGTTATTGGCCAGTAAAAATGTATCGAGGCTTCTCTATGTAATTGGATGAATGTTCAATATAATAAAACGTTACAATGACGTATATCAATAAGATCTGCAAGTTTTTATAATCATATTTTCACAATGACATCAACAAAAACTAAGTGAGAAACAATTTTGCCAACATATTTGTAGTTTCATCATCATCATCAGCATCAGCTCACTATACGTCCCCACCGAGGGGCTCGGAGCCTACCTTGTTATTAGGGGTGACTAGGCCATAGTCAACCACGCTGGCCCAGTGCGTGTTGGTTGACTTCACACATATCTTTGAA
>JAODUI010000023.1:3176928-3199278 GCA_027563995.1 Papilio gigon
AATTTATTACTCTACAACATATGTTGTCCGACACAAAGGCTTTAGTCTTACAAATACATGTAAACATATATAACCGGATGTAAGAAATAATCTGTACTATTATATACAACGATTTTTTTTTTAACTTTGTTATGTATAACCACGGCACAGACTTGAATAATTCTGTGTAAACAAGCCCTATATATTAACCTTAGGTTTTAATCTCTATACTATAGCGATTTTAAACTTAGGGGGTGAATAAATACGAAAAACTGTGATGTGGAGAATTTTATTCAGGTGAAGCATGCACGGGTACAATTTGTATAAAGATGTGCATTATAATTGAAGTTATTCTTCTTATCAAATATGCTATCAACCTGCCCTTTTACTTACAGGGGGTCGGCACAGTATGTACTACTCTTCCATACATCTGTCAGCTGTCACATCTGAAGTCAAACCCAACGCATATTGTCTTTCATACAATCACAGTATGCTATGAGTGTGTTGTCATATATTGGCAGTATATGTTAAACAAGAGGGAGGTTACAAATATTTGGGCGCTAATTTTCTCCGCCCATACATCGTTAGGAGGCGGCGTTGGAACGTCGTCACGTGGCTATGTTACTAAGGCTACATAAAGCCTTAGAATGTAATGTGTCGGCACGTTCATCCTAAAATGTTTAAGCACAAAAGTAAAAAAAAATGTATTATAAATTCGTGTTCTTACTATGTTCGTGAATTGAAAACAAACATACACAATAGGAATATAATATTGATAAACTTATTATGTACTGAAACAATGTTATATACTTGTAATATATGAGAGATTTAATTAGTTACGTAGCGGACATTGCGAGCATTTTACTTTTAATATTTCAATCACGATTATATTCTGAAGTGAGTTTAGAGTTTTAATAGAAGGGTTTAAACTTTTTTTCTACAAAATGCCACTGAAAATATTAAAAAAAGTTTCTGGAATTACCTTTAATAGTACGAAGTCCCTACGAAATTGGTATAAGATTATAGAGGCTGCTTTCTAAGCATAACCCTTAAAACCTTCCTCTTTCGTAGAAAAAAAATACATATTTTTGTTTCTTTTTCTACTTCTTTGCACTATATCATTTATTTGAAAAGAAAAGCTAGAATATTGATGTACAGACCGGTGTCATAGGAGTGTCCGCTCCGCCCTAGCCCGCCCAAATGCGTTACGTAGGGCGGCAACAATTTTCCACGGGCGTTTCTTGTACCAGGACAATATGAATGCTGAGGAGTCATTAAATACCTCCTAAACATTTACGTCAGCTGTACAAAAAACACGCATGCGCAATAGTTACCCAGTAACTGAACCAATCAGTACAGTAACAATTGTTTTGATTGTTTACAAAACTTTCCTAATCGGCACTTGATAAAAGGGTCAGTTATCTTGAAATATGATATTCTGCCTCTTTACATATCTATTATTACTTTTTTTTATTAAAATATCGATCTAGTTTTACACAAAAAATATTTGTTTCATTTGTATATATTGTGTGGTTTGCTTGGTTTGGTTTTTGTTTTTTAAACCGGAGCCACAAATATTTAAAAAAAAAACCTGTTTATTGCTTAAAATAAAAATTAAGTGAAGTAGTGTGGCCATGACGTCTTTGCTGACGTAAGCTACTCTCGTGTTATATTTTACGTAACGGCCTGGGAGCGGGCGAGCGAGTGGCGACATTTCACAAGGTGTATTAGGGATGGGGTGTTGCGCCCGGCCGGCGTACGGCGTCGTAGGTCGTGACGCGACCGAGTGACGTCACTGGGGTGTGGGTTGCGCCACAGGGCGGTCTCTCCCCAGTGAAAGTCGGCGTCAGTACGATTTGAACCGGCGTCGTCGCCACTCGCCTCAGTTCAACGCTGACTACGCGTATAACCTTAAAGTCGCGTAATTTACTAAACACAATTGGAATATATATAACAATATCAAGCAGTGAAACTGTATGTACGTATAATAATAATTAATGAAACATTCCATTTATTAAACCATATCAATATTTACATTACAACGTGACCTAAATTATCACTAAAAAATAATAGTGTTACTTAAATTTTTCTTAAAACTATCACAGAAAGGAATAATGGATTCTATATAGTTTTGCTTTTGAAACGATTTTTGTTAATTCGATATTTTTATAAATTAAATGATATTGAAAAAACGAAGTCTGGACAATGACAACAAAATTATAGAAGTTGATGATTTTCCCGACGTATGTGGAAACTGTTTGCACCGCATTCGTGTAGAAACATGTAGCTCATTGACAGGACTAACTGGGCCTACGACTTCTGTTAACCCAAGCTTTTTATTTACAGTCTAATTTCAGAGGCGATGCACGAAAGCGGCTAAAAATAAACCGGGGTTCGCGCGCTCCCGCCGCCCGCCGCCCGCCGCCCGTGTCCGCCGCCCGCCGCCGGCTCGCACTTTCGTACTAGTTACACTATTTCTGTCTGTAAGCAATAAGATATCCTACATGCGAGTGAAATCAAGTGGACATCTTTCGTGTGGACAATGAGAAAAGTGCGGAAAAAGAAACCTATTGCCGCGAGGCGACTGTGAAACAAGTGTTGCTTTTGTACATGCTAACTTTATTGTGCTTCATTATTACGACGCAACTTTTTAAGGTAAGCAAATCTTACTATAATAAACTACATATATACATACATAACCAAATAAACTAACATATAATAAAATAGAAATTTAATACATAATACGTAATATCTTTTGTCATTGTGTATTGTGTGACTCGGTTGTAAATACTCGAAAAAATTATTTTTTTAAAAGTTAACGTTAGATGTGCCTACATCGTGACGATAGTTTGTACGTAATGAATACAAATAACTCGACAGACCGTGTCCCAGATATTTGAGTGCAAGTCAAGGCGACTGTAGGCCGATACGCACCCGAATTGTATAACTGTAGGACATTATAATCCTCTTTCATATCAAAATATAATTAACCTCTTATTAATAGTATCATTCATGCAATTGCGTAGTTTCTTTAAACATCCCCGTTAACAATTTCTCAGCTAAGAATCGAACCTGCGATGGTTGTCAAGATATTTAACCGATAAGCGATGGTCAGGTCGTATCAATCGAATTCAGATGTTAAATAAACCACATATTTCTTTATATAAATGTAATGAAGATTGTGGGTTTACCTGCCTGTATTCGTAACTATCTGATTTAGGTTAAAGCCCAAACATTGGAACACGTGCCACGACGTGCGGTTTACGTGTCTGTACGTATAAATAAACAAAAGACAATGCAATAACTGCAATTTTAATCAACAGACCGTCTTACCTTTGGTTTTCAAAAAATGTTTACAAATGTATATCGTTGTCTCTGTTTTCTCATATAGAACGAGCTGGATGGCAATATGTTTCGGCAGTGTAAACGCAACGGGTAGCTAGTCGTTTGTTTTACGTTTTTGTAAAAGAGCACCACTGCATTAATTAGTACATACAATGCCCTAAGTACGTAGGCCAAAAGGTTTTAATAAGAATGTTTCACAAAATAAACATTTATCTAATTTGAAGTGCCGATAGGTGAAGGGTACGGATTTCCGATCATACGGTCCAGAGTTCGAATCCCGGCATTCGTCTACGTCTTCGTCCATTATTGTCGTAAACCTAGCACAAGCCTACAGCTTAGTTGGATTGGTAAAGGATATATTAGTAAATTAACAAAAACCTACTAGTATTTAAAAAAAATGAGACCTTTTGTCCTGAACAAGGTTTTCTGTCATATATAAATAATTGCATAGGCATGTAAAATACAGTAATTCGTCCGTTGCATTACACCCTGTAGCGTAAATGGATTGAAAATTATTTCAGCGCGATGTCTTTCGATTCTTACTACAGTGTTTATTAGTCTTACTACATGAAGACAATTTCATACATTTATACATTAGTAGGGGTAATGAGATATACGTGGTCTCATTTACTTGTTATCCTTCTTACATAGGTTTTACAGTTATTATGAAAACAATGATGGAAATTCTTTGCCCGTTTACAACACGCGGACATTTTCCCATTGTTAGAATCTCATTTCATTGTTTCCATGTAAATTTCACGAGGACACGATGAGTTTGTTTTCGGCGCATTATCTAAAATTATATTTGTAGGTTAGTTTATTATTTTTTTTTTCTCACAACTACTGTCAATATTTTATTACATTTTTTAACATCCAATTGTCATTGTAAGAATAAAAAAAACGCACTTTTCGAAATAAATACCTCTCACAATAGGTATTTGTTGTAGGAAGGTATTGGGGAAGATCTATGTTCAGCAGTGGACAGAGAACGGCCGATGATGATGATGATGAATACGTTAATAAACAATAAAAGGATTGAAAAAAAAATGAACACTAAAATCATTTAAAAAAAAACAAATTTATTAAAAACAAAATGTTAAATTCAAACAGTCTATCACTATGTGTATATCCATTCTAAGCTACCCATTACAAAATCCGTAAATCTCACTATACAAAATAGAATTACATCTCTACTTACCATACATTTCCGATTATTTGTGCAAAATTACAATTTGTCACAACATTAATATCATATATCAAAATAATTCCACTACAACTATAGAAAACATTGTACATGTACCTTGTCATTATATACAGTATACATAACTTAAGTACATACCAAAACGACTTAATAGATTTGTGAACTTGATTAATTAAACTTTATTTATGTGACAATTGAGGTTATTTAAAAAAAAAGATGGCAGTACATTTCCAAACTTAACTCTTAATGTAACACTATATTACTTCCCAAACAAATGTGTGCAAGTATATAATATACAGTATATTATATCAATCATAATTTCGAATTAATATAATAAAGATATTGAAATGAGGAATCAACACAAATACCTGTAATAATTATACATGAATGTGGTAATTTTAAATAACAAAAATAAACATTTATTACCAAAAATAATTACAAATCAATATTGCATTACAATGACTAGTAACAAATAGTTTTTTAATATGTAAGTAAAGACACCAATAGCCTAATAGCTAAGGGTACAGACTACTGATCTAGCAGTTATGGGTTCGACTATTGATGCGATCCATATCCTAAAAAATCTACTAATATTTTTTATTTAAAAAAAACTGTAAAATAATAGTCTGCCTGATTTATTATTTTTGTAAACCAAAATAGACTGCCAACATCAAATTATTAAAACAATAAAAACAAGAACTGTACAAAAACAATTATACTTTTTTTTTAAACATTACACAGTACAGCTTTTCATATACTTTCAAATCATTTCTTAAATTGTTTTCAATTACATGATACACTTCTTCTACCTTACTAAGTCATTAGCATAAATATTAAACCAAGATTTTATGGTTTATAACAGACAGTATTGTGACCATTGACTAGAAGAACTGTGTCGTATCAATATTCGTTAATTGGAAGACATTGTTGCACTGTCCGATGAGACATTGTCTTTATTGAGCTTACAACTATTTGCGACATAAAATATTTTTGTTTCTACAATAATCATTAATAACTTAATACACCAAAATCTATCTAAACATATATAACATCAAAAAGGCACTATAAAATATATAACCACTATAAAACTCTATGTAAAGAAATATCTCTTATTGCTAAAGATTAATTTTTAAATATCGGATCTAAATATGATGTTACCTTTGGCCATATTTCATCAGATGTACGGCCTTCGAAATTTTTCAATATACCTTTATCTTTATAAAAATTGATTACAGGTTGTGTTACACTTTTATAGATTTCTAGTCGCTTTAAAACTGCATCAGGTTTATCATCCGGTCGCTGTATTAAATCTTCACCGGTTACATCATCTTTACCCGTCACTTTAGGTGTGTTAAAACCAATATTATAAACTCTGCCCGATGGTAAATGGACCCAGCGGTTCTTCACCCTCTCTATTATCACTTCAAATGGAACTTCCAGGTTTAAAACAACATCCACAGGTTGCACTTTCCATAAAGCATTAGCTTGGGCAACAGTCCTCGGAAAACCATCCAATAACCATGGCTTACCACTATTCTGATTTAATTCGGCTATCATAAATTTAATTATGACATCGTCCGGCACTAATTTACCTTCATTCAAGTACTTTTTAACTTCTTTTCCAAGCGCGGTTTGTTTTTCTATGTGATCTCTTAATTTGTCACCACTTGAAATGTGCTCTATGTTGTATTTTTTGACAATTCGTGATGAAATAGTCCCCTTTCCGGATGCTGGTGCACCCAGTATTAAAGCTTTCAATAATTTAGCCTTTACAGACATTATATTAGACAAGCGCCAGGCTAACAAGCTTATATAAAATTTGACCTTTGCACAGAATGTACTTTAGACTTCACATTTATTTTAATTATGTGAAATCAAATTACGTACATGTAAAGATTTCGATTTAGTGTGTGTTAAATTATCACCAAAATTGGACTTACGTAGGCGGGTATTCATTATCAGAGCGAAGTTGATAAAATCTTAATATTTATCTTTCGAAGGATAAAACACGAAATGATACTTCTGTAGTCCAACGGTCATCTTATTTTGGGATTTAACATTTGCAACCTTATTACTTCTCTCTTAAAATTGAATTACTTTTCGCAATAATTCATCACAATAACATTAAAACTATTCACTTTTGCCCCACAGACTAAATATATTGTTTTGAATGTTTGGAGCAGTGGCAAATGTCAAACGTAGTGTAAATGGAAGCGTTCAAATCTATTATTGGGCTTCGTTCGGGAGCTAAAAGCGTTTAGTGTTGAATTATAATATTACGTAATTTTATAATTTGGCTACAATTCTATTACACTGCTCAATAAAATCTTGCAATTTCGGGTATATTTGTTTTAATTGAAACCTAATAAATTGCTAAAATAGTTTTAGATATAATTACAAGTAAAATTAAAATAAACTATACAGTACGTAATATAAATCCTAGATGAATTTGAACCAATAGCCTGGAAAAACGTTGATAATCTT
Source organism: Papilio gigon (assembly GCA_027563995.1). Lineage (NCBI taxonomy): Eukaryota > Metazoa > Arthropoda > Insecta > Lepidoptera > Papilionidae > Papilio > Papilio gigon. The sequence goes on from JAODUI010000023.1 coordinate 3,183,938, forward strand.
AAAATTTTCGTGCTTTTGGTTTAAAATACAACGGTTAGTGTAATTAAATCATGTAAAAAATCATATCAACGTTATTAAATTAAGTAGGCACACAAATTGATTTTTATACTTCTACTGTTATTTTGAGAGTTCGAATGAACTTTGAATGTCGAAATTGTATGGAACATATTTGGAGTTAAACGTAAAATCATAAGATTACTTTTTCCAGAATGGCGCTCGTAATGTTACCGTGTGACCTGCCCTGGTGGACTTCAGTACAGCGCCATTTAAAACATCTTCTATTGGCATCAGCTCCAGTCAAACTCACAGCAAGCATGTTGAAAATTCATGACATGTGCAAGTAATTATCAAATAGAGTTTTTTATTACTATAAAAAATAAGCAATACATTTAATTTACAAACCATAAAAATATTTCTGTTCTGTGTAATCGTAATGTAGGGGAAGTTGACCCATACTCGTTAAAGAATCACCGTTAGTGCGTTAGAAACCTTGAGCACCCCTTATTGGATTACTTATTACTTTACTCGTATACTAAAGAATACATTGTTACCATGGGCTAAACGTAACTATCACACATAATGCGTGCTTTAAACATACTTAGGTACTTAATTTGTATTTTTTAATTGAAATAACGGTCAACTGACAAATTGACCATTATTACAGTATAGGCATAGATCCAGATGATGACATTAAAGATCCAGATCTAATGAAAGGCTTGGAGCAGTTCCTCCAAGAAGAGCTCTCGGAAGAAGAACGAAGAAACTTCCTTGACAATACTATTAGAATTATGGTGAACAGAGCACTGCACCTTAAACGATGGCGCCCACCTAAAGGACTTATGTTTAGTTTACAACAACAAAGTTCGTATTATTTTAAATATATTTAATGTTAACGCGTGTCAAATAGAAAAAATGTAAAATAATAGGATTTGTATGTTGCAGGCGATGTTACGGAACTGGATTACAATTTTCTATCTTCACTTATATCTCATGCATTTTTCTCGACTTTCCCAAAAAGAACGCTCAAAACGCATCCGACTCTACAAGACTTCAATTTTACACATTTTTTTAAGAATTTACACAGGTAATACGCAAATATCCACATTTAATATAAACCGTGGAATTATTTTTGATGTTAAGTTTATTCATAAATCTTACAGAAAATCGCAAAGAAACAAACTAAAAAGTTTGCTTCATTATTTTGAATGGTTGGATAAGAACGGAAACGAAGGAACTGTTAAATTAAGTAGACAGGTGAGCTGATAAATATCTCAAGACTTAAAACCATAGGCACTTATTTGACGTAATTTAAAAACAACAATGTAATATTGCAGGTAATGACAGCAAAACAATGGTTAACGATAGAAGATTGGTTAGAATGCACGTTGCCGCTGTGCAAATTGTTGGTGCGGCACGAGGGGCGGCCGGAGCGATGTGAAAACGATGACGCTATTAGAATATGTTTCGCCAACAGTAGAGTCGGTGGCGATGTCCTTCTTGATGGAGATTCACAGGTGATTTAGTCTATTATTCTATATTGAATGATCTATCATCTATTTGGTGAAAGAAAAGTTAGTAGACCAAAACCGCGGTTTAAAAACGATATAGTACATGAAGTGAGAACAGATTGGATCTAGGGAAACGGGTCCAAAAAAGACTTGAGAGATAAATTACACCACATTATCCATAATAACGAACCATGTAATCTTTAAGGAGTCGCTGACAATGTTCATGATGCCGGAGCTGCTACCCGTCATGCTGTCCGTGGAGTCGCTGGAGGACAACGAGGTGCTGAAGGCGGAGGGAGTCAGACTGTTCAGCCGGATTAGCGACAAGCGACAGAAACCTAACATCGAACTACTTTCCGAACCTAAAACAGTAAGATGATTAAAAATTATCAGTTTTCACAAAAGTAATACGCTATATGCGATTTTAAATTTATTTTCGTCACTATATCTGAATCGAAGAATTCCTCTTGACATCACCAGTCCACATTGCTTCACTATGTAGTAGTAACACATCGCACGTTCTTGTACAGGTAACGGTGTGTCTAATGGACGCCGAGGACTACAGCGCCCTGCCCCTCGGACAATGGGAGGAAGACAACATCCTACGGGAACTGAACAAGAGTCTGCTCGCCTTCCAGCAGGCGCCGATGAAGAGTCGAGACAGTCAGCAAAGACAAGAGAGAAGACTTTCACCAATCGGTTGGTATACTACGTCGGCTATCAGATACTCTATGTACTATGTATTAACATGTAGACATGTTAAGAACAAATGGAAAAGAAAAAAAGGTAAAACTGTCATTCATACGACCTTGACCCGATAACCATATAAAAGTAAGCCAATAAAGTCTGTAAGATCGTTAAACAAAGGAAGTAATGACTAATCCGTCTATTACTAAAAGAATTGGGAAATAAATCCAATATTGCTAAATGGATTAATTTGGTTTTCGTGTTTACGTATTGAAAGTAACTGAACCATTTTATGTTACGATAGGTACTGAAGAAAGGTCGACGTCCGACAGTGGGAAGACCAGGGCTAATGATGCTGTTAGATAAATTAAATAAGTTTAAAATTTCACAATACTTTTGATTAACAACTATTCAAAAAGTTCTTATACGACAAATATAAATGGCAACCTTTAAAAATGATGTATAGACGAAACCAATTCAATATTAGTAAGTAAGAATGGTGGGATTAGATTCATTTCTGTTGCTATGTATAGGGGAATCATTCAGCCACACCCCTCCAGAAGTGGAGGCCACGGTGATGATAAAGCAGTCGTCGTGCAGCACAATCAACAGCTACAACAGCAGGAGTCCCTCCCCGCAGACGTACTGCGCGGCCACGCTTAATCTAAATGATCCTAGTGAGTTGGCAAAGACAATTTGATCTAAAAGTTTTCGAACTAAATATCTGACCCTTTACTTATTTGCCGGTCTAAAAACGAAACACAATGCAACTCATGGTAAAAGTTATGAATGGAATGAACACACTTATACTTAGATGGTCAACATGCCCATTATCCATTTCGTCAACATTTCGAAGTTGACGATTCAAATCTCGCCATTTCTTTATTTATCCTCCAAAAAATTCTCTTAAATATTTGTTATTATTTAACAGGCGTAGAATTAACAAAACGAAAATGCTGGTTATCTCCTGACGGCGGTGTTTTGAACAACCGAAGAGGAAGATTTATCGTACTGGGCTCCTCGGGAGAGTGTCTGCCGGTGACTAGAAGTCCGGGACTCATCAACCTGGATACTCAACAAGACAGTCTCTATTCCAGCTGTAACTCCAGCGATGACGAATATCATAGTGCAAATGATAGCTTTGACTACGGTAAATTAAAAAGTCTTCATTGATTTATTATTTTTTTAACACAAAAGTGAATCAAATACGAAAAAATGTGTATTGTATCATGGCAAGAAGATCTATCTACTGTATAGAGGTTGATTTTATCAATGGTGGACACGGACGTGATACTTTTCAACTATATAATAAAATGTACCTACTCTTAATTTTTGACATATGTAGCAACAGAAGATTTCCGTTTCTTAAGAAGATATTCTTTAAACTGCCCTTTGCCCATCGTAGGAGGTAGCGAGGACGAAGGCAGAGGCGAGAGCGCACGTCCGAACTCATTGAAGTACTACAAGGAACTGTCCACCGAGGAGAGGCGGCAGAGCTTCGCGGAGAGACTGCGGGAGGCGCTGCGGAGAGAGGCGGAGAACTCCTGCACCACGAGCACCACCGGCGACTGGTCCACTGACAGCTCCAGCTACGCGCCAGGCGTCAGCTTACCCGGCGCCGAGCCCAATGGCAATGAAGTCAGGTAAGAACTTACAGCAATATAAAAATTACCGCCATCACTATAAATCAGTCTATTCCTAGCCTCACTCAAAGTACTCCTGCAACCATGACTTTAGCTTGGTGCCTAAGTACGATTAAATATGATTTCCTATGTGTAGGGTAAAACGCGGTAGCTCCGTTGGTTTCGTGCTGACCGACAAAGAAGTCTTGGACAACGGTAACACCTCCGCGAGCCGGCGGCCGATTGAAAGGAAGGAAACAGGGAATAGTTCTAAATACAGTTTTAGCACGGAGTACACGTAAGTAGTTAACACGACAGATAGAATAAAATATCACCACATCTCGTATTAACATCATCATTGTGATTACAGTTCAGAATTAGAGGAAGTGTATGAACAATTCAACCATTGGTTAAACGACCCCATCTGCAATAATTCAATTGAAGAGAACAAAAACAAAGAGTTGGATCCGAGGGATTTAGCTGTGATCAGGTAGCTGTGACATTTAATGAATTCAAAAATGCTGATATATGTTATTGAAGCTTCTGGAAGGTTCTATAGTGATATGTGGTGTTGTAGGTTCGCGGGTTCGTTGTTGAAGCGCACGCTGAGCGAGTCGATGGCCAGCGGCACGACGGGCGCGGCGGGCGCGGAGGCGGCCGAACTGTACGGGCGCGACGGCCGCGACCGCGCCACGCCGCGCCGCCTCGCGCTCGCGGCGCGCTCGCTCTCGCTGGAACTGGCGCGCCATAGACACCGTCTCGCCGCACATTTGGTCAGTTACATTTCAAATTTTAAATGCAACAGTGGAACTGTTACAACTTTTTTATCATTGCTTCACATATAAATTACATAGCAATTAAAGATTTAGTTAGGCTTTAAAATTCATTTAATACCTAAATATGTTTAACACGCCGCTTACTGTGATTGTACTTGCACGTTATACGAATTTTTGTCATCAATATTAAAATAATTTTGTATATATTATGTATGTATTTAATAAATAAAAGCTCTGTCATAACACGATTAAAGAATTCTCGATAACCCTGTATTATATAAGGCACAATCTTTATTTCTTTTTCTTATTTACTATTACTTAGTACATAAACACAAAAATATACACACACATAACTAACAACGCAATTTTTAAAGAAAACGTTAGATAAAAATTACAATACCTAAATCACATTTTGGTTTCTAAAACCTATAATTTATGATTTGGTATGTTTTGACAGAGACGTAAGGTAAAAGATTCGATACCGGAAGAAATATTAGAAAGTACGAGAGAGCACAGTACCAACAATAATAGAGCATCGAATGAAGCCGGCTCACTCGATTCAACGGACACATCTTCGACGCAGTTGTCCAACTCTAAGTTAAAAAAGAAAAAACTCAATTGGGTTGTTAACATGATAGTGGAGACGATCGAGGAGACGGTCGAATGTGAACCTGTCACTGTCAGTATAAAGAAGTCTAAGGTTAGAGCGTCTGTATGTCGCTAATACGAACGTTTGACGTGTATACTAATTACGCAAGCACCTTCTTCAATAATGCTCACTTTAGCAATGAATGTGTATTGTTAACTTTGTAACAAGGATTGTCTATATTATGGTCGACCAAGATGGATGTCCTCGTTTTTTACAACACAAACATACACAAACAAATAAATTAAAACTAACAAGACAATCCTAAATGTTACGAAAACGTAATTCTAAGTCGTTAAGCGTGTTTTTAATTGGCTTTGCGTCTATGAAATGATAGATATTACGGTGAGATTTGCTAAACCGTAAGATTGGATGGGAAGACCCCTGATTTGAACGTAGAATGCCGTTAAAAATAAGGCACCAGTCGTAATTCGAATAAGACGTGTTGGAGTGAATTACATTATGTATACCCTTTCCCTCATTGGTGTTCTGTAGATCGAAACGCGCGTCACACAGAAGCTAAAGTTGACAAACTTTTTGTTATTAAATACGCTGCTCTATGGTGTAAGGAAATTTTATAAAATGTTTGATCGCCATTACAGCACACCGAATACAAGATTGTTTTTTACACATACAAGAAACGAAATTAGTACAGTTTTAGCCATTTTTAACGCTTTTGCTCACTGAATGACGCGCGTTTTCCGTCACGGTTGTCGCTTACTGTTTTCAAAACAACCTAACAATGACTTAATTAACAAAAACCTAACCAAGATTGTTCTGTGCACATGTACATCTCTACATTTAAATTAAATAGTAAAAAGACCACACATGCTTCCTATACTATGCTATTCTTAATCTAGTCGGATAATTTAGCTTCACGCTTGTCGAATTATGAAACCTTGAACAGAGGTTCAATTCGACTGGATAAGGTCAGGGTTTTTTAAAACCCGGTCTAAGTTGAGTCAATTTCTTCTATTTTGCTCTTGCTTTACAGTTAAACGAGCTAGCGCACAAGATAGTGTCGGGCGGGTCGTGCCGGCCGGTGGCGACAGGCAACTGGGGTTGCGGACGCCGGCAGCGCGGACACCCGCAGCTCAAGCTGCTGTTGCAATGGCTGGCCGCGAGTGTCGCTGGCGTACCCGCCTTAATTTATTATACCTTCGGGAATGAGAAGCTGTTTAAGGTTAGAGCATTGGATTATAATGCTAACAATTTTAATATACGTGTTACCCTTAAATTATAATCGACATAATCACAACGATAATTAACAGCGAGTATTCCAAGCGCATACTTATATCACATATGCGAACAGACCGGTCGGCAGAATAGATTTGTTTTTATAAAAAGGTTAAGGTATTATTAATTAAAAAGTATAATAATTTAAACAGAAAAAAACATTGAAATATTTTCTACTTATTATTTTGATATAGTTAATAAATTAAGCTCTATAACTCATTTCTTACATAACATTGTATTCTGTTCGATGTAGCTGGACACATTGGTGCGAGTGCTGGTGGATAGAAAATGGACAGTTGGACAGCTGACGCGGGCGGTGCTCAAGTTCGCGCGTCAAGTTCTACACGAGCCCCACGTCATCCCCGACAACCATTCCCTCTTCGACGAATTGATCGGTATTGAGAAAATACCGGATGACTTCTAGTTTTACTTCCCGCGCAGGCCACAGCGACGTCCAATGTGACAGCGATTATGGCGCGAAAAATACGCCATCTTATAAATATTGTATTTAAAGGACTTGATTAAATAATATGATTGTAGTGACGTTTTAAAGTGGGTCGAAATTTGTTACCAATTTAAAACGTTACTGCAATCTATTAAATAATATTACAACTTAATTCGATTTGTACTGAATATAATATTGTATGCATTTATAAGTTGAGGCACAGGAGTGTTGCTATCTTATCGTAACGCATTACTGCTCATTTGTGTGGAATGTGGATTTGGCAGCTGTGTCTTATTTACTCAAGACGAATGCAATTTTAAATAGATTTAATAATATAGTTACATAAAAGCAATACTTTAATTCGAAATACGATTATTATACAGACTTAACGAAAATATTTTTGTACAAAATTATCAGTACAAGTGTAATAAAAACATTTATAAAAGTAGAATTTTTTTATAAAAATCAATATAATGAATAAAACTTTTAAAAGCAAATTTACAAAATAAAAATGCAATTGTAACTTTTACCTATATATAAAATAATATGAAATGAAACTTTTGAACATTTTCGCATTTGTTATAAATACGCTGTGCTGGACTTAGCCGAGAACAAAGACGCAAATGTACCATAATGTCATCATTCTAATTTGAAAAATGTGTGATAAAAAAAACAAAAATAGGCAATTCGATTTTGACATCGTAATTAGGTAACATAACAAAAAAAGTAATTTAACCTTTATGACTTTGTGATTGAATTTATTTGATTTTAAGTTGTAATTAATTATGCTTTTCTAGTCGTTATAATTTGGATAATAGTTAGACAGGACGAGCCAACTATATTGTGTTTAATACTAAATAATACAAGGCGACTTACGTCGTTTTACATAATCTGTTCATAAAGAGTATTTTAGTCGTCAAACAGTTATTTAAATGTTGAATAAAACACCTTTTTTAATATGGCAACACGGATGCACTAGTGTTGCTATCCTAATCAAAAGTACGTTTCGACAATGGCGCCATCTATGATACGTTTCTTATCGAACAGATTTCTCTTATGTGTTGTAGACAATTACGACAAGGTCTTCCACTGATCGAATCTCAATGTGTCCAAAGATTTCTTCATTTTCGTGACTATATAAGTCTACCAAGTGATGAGTAATAAATAATTGCGTCATAAAAACATGTCTTATTTGATTTATTTATAACTAGCTTTTAAGCGTCAATAGCCTAATAGTTAAGGGTACGGACTACCTATCTAGCGGTCGTGGGTTAAAATCCTACTGTTCGACTATTATCGTGGACTATGTACAAAAAACAAGTTTTTTCAAATAGAAATATTAGTAAATTAATAACAATTCTACTAATATTTTAATAAAAAAAAAGCTGTACAGCCGGAAATTAGAATTGATTATATTATATGTCATCTGATGGTAGCGTATTTTAAAAATAAAACTCAGTTTATGCATAAGCAGCATTTATTAAAATTATTTAAAATTCAGTCACGTTGGCTCGAGTCAGCCGCATGAAGGCTGTTCGCAGACAAACACAAAATGTCTACACTCTATACATGCCTCGTTTAAATGCGACTAAAGTCAGATACCAAGAATTATTTTGAACTCAAGTATAGTAACATCATCCAACAGTGGGCAGACAAGGGCTGATGATGATGATGATGATGATGATGATGATGATGATGATAGTAACATCATTTACTCTGTACGTTGAACATTTTGATTATGAACCATTCTTTTGATAACGGAAGAAATATTGTATAATAAAGAAGTTAGAGAAAACGGAAATATTTCAAATGTACTACAGTTACGTAACTAAGCTCAGGCCTTTACAAGTATACAAATAGGATGCTATTGATGTTTTCAACAAATAAACTATTGTAGGTAATCTGCAAATTAATATGAATTTTGTATACACTATTGTTACTTTTACTGACCTTATTCCAAGATGTCCATTAAATCAATTAAAATGGTACACCGCAAACGAGGGCGACTGTACACAGCTTTCAATACAAATTCCGCTTCATCTAAACCTTATAATATTGGATATCAGCGTCCGCTCTAAAAGAAAAGTCCCCGCATGCGTCGGCCCATCCCCTGCCTGTCGTACAGCACGTTGAACCTGTTCACGAGCTGGTTGATGCCGTTGCAGCCTTTGGTGATAGTGCCCAGGTACGTCATGAGAGCAACATCGTTGCATTGCTGAAACAGTAACATCATGTTATCAGCTTGAACAGATATTAAAATACTAAAGTCGCTTGAAGCTTCTAGTACCGGTAGTCGAATATAACGGAAGTTATGGATGCAAAGCAATTATAGAAATACTTATTGTTAAGGAAACAGGATTTAATGGGATTTTGCTCATGAGTCCATTATCTGCTTCTATAAGTTTCTCTTACCATGCTTTACGACGCAAAAGAGTAGTTCTTGCTCATCTCAATACTAGCTAAAATAATGATCATCAATGGACTCACGTTATAAAAGTGTGTGCGGAACTGCTGCGAGGTGAGAAGCGGCAGGCGGTTGGCCAGCGCCCGCGCCTCGCGCAGAAGCGTGGGCCGGGGAGGGAGCGAGCCGTCGCGGATGGCGCGCACCGTCGCCAGCACGGCCCGCACGCGCGACACCAGCATCTTTATAGCTGACCGCTGCGCTGTCAGGTGCTCCGCCACTGCTCGAGAAACATCACATTTCTTTTTACATTTTACACTCATACAAAAATGTGGGTTGTATGGCTGTATGGTATTTATGATAATAGTGGTAATTAAATTTACTAAAAGTATTTAAAAGTTTAAGAAAGAGTATTCTTCAGAAACAATATTTTACCTAAGCTGTTAAGAGCTGCCTCGCCGGATGACACCCTTGCCACGTGGTCTACTCCAATTCTCTCCGCCTCTTCCGCAGCCAGAGTGTATGTGAGGGGTGCCAGCAGCATAGTGGCTCTACCGTTCACCACGTCTATCACAGATTCGTATAACACTACCGGTAATTGCTGCAAAAGAAATTTATAAAATTTTAAATCATAAATTGAATAGTTTTTCTTAAATTTTCTTTTTGGAACTTTCCAACCCAAGTACCACAATCAATATAACGTGATTTTTCACATACGAAAAGGGCAGTTAATCAAGTAATAATGTAATGAATCGATCAATTTTAACATATATACACACTTCACCGTTTCTACCCGCGGGATTGAGCATAAGCATCACTGGGCATTCATTAATGTCACATATCTGTCTGTGTACTGCAATATCACGTTCTGTTGGTGCTTCTCCAGTTGTGTACCAGCCCAGGAAATCCATATCCGAAAATACTTGTTTAACTGAAATTTATTTAACGGTAAATAATAAATCTACTAGTATTACACCTTTTTGGTGATTTTTTTTATTAATAATGCTAAATTTAGAAAAGTCACTTAGTCAGACTTGACACCTTTTAACACTCCATGTCAAAATATGACTTAAATTTACTAGTAAACATCAGCTCAGGTAGAACATTGAGACAATAAAAATTGCTAATTAAAAAATTTGCAATGAAATAATGTAAAATCGGACTGGTTATAGTGGCAGTCGATGGGGGAGGCCTACGTCCAGCAGTGGACTACATTAGGTTGATAATGATAATGAATGTAAAATGTTATTTAAGCACTCACACTGCTCTTCCTTTAAATTGTAATAATCTCTATCAATAATAATATCACCATCGATGGCACTGAACACCAATTCAAACGAATTCATCACTTCTATGTTGCGACCCTTCTGTTTGCCAATCAGTGCTCCCACCACTGCAACAAAAATAAATGTAAAGTTAAAAACATCTATTGGTTATGATATTTAACTCAATTGAGTAAAAATTCTGAAGGAGCTGCAGAAGTGATATTTAATTTTAACAAGGTACTTATTCCATGTTGATTTAATTTAAGCTGACCATACTGAGTTTAAAATACTCCTTGTAAGAGTTAAATGTAGCTAAAGTTATAATTCTGTCTCTGCAACTTTTTATGACGTAACTATTTGTAATTTGTGTGAAAACGTACTAATGTAAAAATACCACGTACCGGTCTGCGGTGAACCTTCTTGCGCACGCAGTCGAGTCCAATGTTCAGAAACGTTCATAATAACTAATGGATGCAGGGAAACTGTAACTGACCCAGCAGTAGCAGTCGTAACCACGACACTTTTATTACCACCTGGCGTTGGGGGTGCAGGTGAGGTAGGATTAGGTACATCTACCGGAGGACCTGATGATGCACTCTCTACTTCTACCTCCATTTCAAAATCAATCCTGTCCGCACTCGTCATTTTGCCAATTACTTTTTTAACACAATTATAAGGAGAGATAAAAGGGAAAGCAACTTTGTTTTCCTAAATCTCTAAATAACAATTAACGACAAAGCAAAATTGATTTGCAAATACGGCAAATACAATGGTAGTTGTCACTGTCACTGTCACGTTGGTTTTAAAATGACAATATTGCTTCGTTCTGGAACAAATACACAGAATACAAATATCAATCTTAACAAAATAGCAACCACTTCGGTAAGACCTATCTATAATTTTTAAGTGTAACTGATGCTTATCTTGTAATCGTACTTTTGTTCCAGTCGTTTATGTAATTTTTTGTTATCATTGAAATAAAACAAATACTCTCTTATGTTATCTAGGCAATCCAAACACTCTATCGTTGTCTATTATTATATTGACATGTCATATTTGACTGACGCTTAAGTATACTTCTCTACTCAATAAAAATGTATTTGGTCTAATATTAAATAGTTACTTTAATGTTATTGTCAGTTTTACTTACGTAATACTTAGTATCTCTTTTGAATAGAGAGTATTTCCGCCGATAGTCTATATGGTAGTTATGAGTTATAACCAACAACACCTCGTGATTTAAAGAAACTTACTACAGGTCAGCAGCTATTGTCTCGCAATAAGCGTTTTATTTAGTTTCTAATTATGACTTCATCAGTAACGAAGGCAGTTGGTATAGTTAAAGATGTTTCTCCACTGTACTATAGAATCTTATCGAAGTTCCCTCAAAATTTTACGTTCTGCTTCGCTTATGGATCTGCTGTCAAGCCACAAATAGGAAACCAGAAAAAACACAATATGATTGATCTAATCTACTGCGTTGAGAATTCGTATAGATGGCATGGAGCTAACATTGAAATGAATCCATCTCACTATTCAGCACTACGATTTTTAGGCAAAGGTTTTATTGCCAGATTTCAAGAAAAATGGGGAGCAAAAGTTTACTTTAATACTTTGGTAGAAATGAAGGATGAAGACGTGACTATCAAATATGGGGTAGTGTCACAAAAAGATCTTGTTGCAGATTTACTAGACTGGAATGATCTCTACTTAGCTGGTCGCTTGCACAAGCCTGTGGAAATTATAAAACAAACAAACAGCTCACAGCTACAGGATGCTCTGCAATCGAATTTAAGGTCGGCTGTGCACACAGCTTTACTCATCTTGCCTGAAACATTCTCAGAATATGAGTTCTATTTTGCGATATCCAATTTGAGTTATGCTGGTGATTTCAGAATGACATTTGGTGAAAACAAAAATAAAGTCAGAAACATTGTTCAACCCCAGTTGGTTAATTTTCGTGAACTCTACAGGCCAATATTGCAACAATTTCATGTTTATGTAGACTTTGCTACCAATGACTCTCAGTGTCACCAAGATATTCACCCGGAGACCAAGTTGCACCATCTCATGCAGCTGCCAATGGTGCCACAGCAAAGAATTGTAAAATTTTGGAATCATGGAGGACTTCAACAAGATATGGAGGATGTACTCAGAGCTGTAGCTTATGATATAGATTGTCCTGTTATCCTACGACAGATCCTAAAGGATATAGTTTGGCAATCAAGTGTAAGACAATCTTTAAAAGGCATACCAACTGCTGGATTTCTGAAGTCAATCCGATACAGCGCTAAGAAAATAGCTAAGATGTTTTGAATCACTTATTTTCCTTGTAGAATCAATATAATAAAATCATTTTGTAAATAGAGTAATTCTTTATTTCTTTTCCTATTTATTTTAAGCCTCTTTTTTGTTTTTAGGTACAATAATGCTATCTGATGAATCGAGCAGTGACTCCGAAACAGGAAGATTCAAATGTAAGACAAAGACACAAGATGAAGGAGGTCAGCATTCTAAGTCAAGGGACGGTTCTTTGCATGCAAGAGATTCAAGAACTTCAGGAAGAAATAGGAGACATGAGAGTGATAGATTTAACAGGGAGTTTGAAAGGCGAAGAGATGATAGGAGAGACAAAGTTTTTGAGTCTCATGCGAGAGAAAGGCATAGGTATTCAAGGCATTCGCCAGTAAGAAGAAGAAGATCACACGAGAGAAGTAGGCATAGGGAGGCAGATTCACAAGAACGGCGAAGAGCCGACAGGGACTCGCGAGAAAGAACCAAACATAGAAGTAGAAGTAGAGATAGAATGCGGAGGTCCGAATCTAAAACACGTAGATCTCCAATACATGTCAGAAGTAAAAAGGAAAACATTGAAAACCATATAGTTGAAAGAGATTCTGATAAAGAAGACACAAATGAATTAGAAAATATATGTTCATCAAGTGAAATGAAGTCAAAAAGGTCTGAGGTATATAAACCAGATCCCCAAGCTAAGGAAAGGATGAAAAGTCCAGTTGTAGTTGAAGTTCATGGTGACAGTGATAGTTCTGTAGGAGAAAAGCCGGCTTCTTACTACAACATGATACCTGCCATTGTCAAAGAAAAATCTGAGGAGTCCAGTGAAATAGATTCTTCAGATGATGAGAAACTAAGAGCCAAGCTGTTGAACTTGGAAAAACAAGTGAATAAAACAAAAAAGCGAAAACATAGGAAGAAGCATAAAAAGAAAGGGAGTAAATCTGATAAAGAAAAAAGTCAAGAGTCCACAGCTTCAGTTGAAGTGAGCAGTACAACGGATATACAAGATAACGTAACCGGCAATAAGACAAGTGGCTCTGAAACTGCCGAGGTCACGTCCACTCAGAAGAGTGGGCAAAAAGAGAGCAGTGAAGAGGGTGAAATACTGAGCGATGACGAATCGCAAAGTCCCAAAATTGATCCAACTGATTTAAGGCACAAACTGAAAAGGGCCACACTGCAGACTAGTGTTTGTGGACCTGCCTTGCCTCCTCATTTGGATAGAAGTCGTGAAAAAAGTGCATCTCCTGGGACAGAAGGTCCAGCATTACCTCCACATTTATTAAAGAAACCGCGTCATTTGGGTAACGATAACAAATAGATTCCTTTAAAAATTTAAATTCACATTTGAGTTCATATTCATATTGCGTCTTCTAATTCCAGGTCCATCAATTCCGCACGATATGCGTAAGGTGCTCGAAGAGAAGTCTCAAGAAGTAACTCATTTTGAGAGTTCAGATGAAGATGTTAGTATTGTAGGTCCATTGCCCGTTGGATCTGAGGATAAATGGACCGATGCACATAAAAGTCTAGAAGAGAGAGCGTTGGATATGAAAATAAAACAATTAGATGGACACACGTTGAATAAAGTTGATGTTAAGTCTAGAGAGCAATGGATGTTGGAATTACCTGAAGGGAAAACTAAGTATTTAGGTTTGGAGGCGCGGTCCTTCAGAGCTAAAGAAGGTCCGGACATGAGCGACAGGTAGTACTCATAATATGTTATCTATTTCAATTTACAAATACTTTGTAATTATATAAAAAACATATTATTTTAAATAGGTCAAGTTGGACTGATACTCCGGAAGATAAGGCTCGTAAGGCAAGTGGGCGGGTGAAGGAGGAGGACGCGGCAGCCGCTCTGCAACAGGAAGTGAGACAGAAGCAGATCGCCAGCAGAGACGAGGAACAAGAGAAAGCAATAAAGTGAGTAAATATCACGAATTAAAAACGTGTACAGGCTTAAGTGACTTAATGAGATGAACTCCGCTTAAACTGGTCTGGGGTCTGGGGTCCGGGGTTAATATTCTGCTTGATAAATTCTTATAAGATCATATTTGATTTCAGGAAACACAAGAAAAAGCACAAAAGAGATGAAAGTTTACTGGATATGCATCAAAAGAAGTTAAAAAAGAAGAAGAAGGTAATTTTACAAATGTTCTTGAATTTTTTTTTCTTTATAACAATATTACCAGATTTTCTTTTACCACTCGCAACTAAGCTCTAGACTTGTTTTAGGCAATGGTCCGCGACAACAGTCGAAGTCTCGACCGCATGATTGTAAATTCTTACATTTGACCAGCAGCCTATATTTTAATAACTTAATTATAATGTTTTATATTATAGAAAGACGATAAAGAGGAGGAGAAGCCGGAACGTCGACCCTTCAGCCGCGACGTGGACCTACAGGTGAACCGCTTCGACGAGGCACAGAAGAGGTCCATTATAAAGAAGGCG